>SAYR01070800.1:612645-635410 GCA_004382745.1 Argopecten irradians irradians
AATCTGAATCAGTGGACCCACGATAAATCCGGACTCCTTCATTCCCAATCTAAACCGTCCAGATTACAGTTTTCCAGACTGCCGAATTCGTGTTCTTAGTCAATTAAATTGTCACGTACGAGTTACTCCCCTTTACCTTGTAATCGATGATAGGCTTTTAAGGTTTCCACCGCCGATAGAGCATAAATATATTCATCATTTGAACCAATAATGTGTTTTAATCGTTTATAATATATGTCTAATTAACACAAAAAAATAATAAAAATAATTCATTTGCCTTGGTGCATGTGCAATCAGTACATCAATCCATATAGGATATATAGTGCCACGGAATTTTTTCGGCATGCAATTAATTATTTTGATTTTATAACTTCAAGTAAAATAAGAAGCTCAACACTTTTCAACGGTGGTAAGTAACTAGTAACTTGTAACTGAAAAAAATATTAATTGTCTGCTCCTGTTTTTAATTGTGAAAAATACCATTTGTCAGTGGGGAGCGTCTTTAAGTAATATACATGTGTTATAATAAATACTTTGTTATTACTTCGTTAAGAATATCAAATAACCATATTTCTTTTCCAAAACACAAAACCGAAAAGCCATCTTAAATTGTGTACTATGTATGCTTATAGCTACGTATCCCACTCTTGATCTGTTGTACGGCAAATTATGTTTCAAATGCCTAACCAAGGATCAATATCCTCTACTTTTTGGCATTAAAAAACTATGATAACAAATAGTTGTGAACATTTTAAGAACTAATATAATTGTTATTTTATATGTGTATGTGTTTTATTGACCATTTCCACAATTCTTTGCTTTCTGACTTACAGATATGTGTAACAACCACGCGCTTGTTCACGTCTAACTTCGACGAGTATTTTCTCACTTTATTGCATCCGAAACTCGGAGCGATATATTCTGCATTCGAAACCAGATATCTACAGTATTACAGTATGTACCCCATACCCAAGCTCAAACTGCATGTATTAAAAACCGTGTGGCTAAAAACATATTGCATATCTCAATTACAACAATGAAGTTTGATCTCCTATAGAAAACCAATGAACCGTTACAATTAACATGACTGCATGTACCCGTGTGAAAGGTGTTTCATGTAAACGCCCGTGGCTATGACCTGGCAGCCATAGTTTATGACAGCAGTGATAGTGTGTATTTTCGCATGACTTTAGCTCGCCTTGGATTTTCTCGGCCCGTGGGACAACAAATTGTCCGGATTATTGCGGGAATTTATCAATGAAAATTACATTCCGTTCCCAAAATGGAGTTCCGGATTCAGAATCCGATTTTCCAGACTAGTGAGTATAAATAACGTTACGGAAATCCATTCCCTGACATTTCCGTCGAGATTGTGAGTTTTCCGGACTATCAGCGTCCAGATTATCGCAGGGTCCACTGATATGCATTCAGTTTCAAAATATTTTATGTGATAGCATTATACCAGGATATTATTAAAATAGTTTAAATTTGTCTAAGTAATGACATATTAATGACAGACAAATGAATTAAAACACTACCATATTGTATTGTATGCTAAATAATAAAAATATATTTCCTTTAAAAATGTTTGCCCAAATCATTGTATAATCTGGGCCCAGTTTCATGATCAACATTCTTTAACTTTAAGGAATTCCTGTCATTTAAATTTCCTCAAAGAAAAGTATTACAGAAGTTAAGAAAAAAATTTAAAGTTGAGGAGCCTTCCTTAAATTTTGTAATACTTTCTTTGGAAAATTAAGGAATTCCTTAAATTTAGGGAATTTAAATTTCAATTTCACAAAATTTTATTCAAAAAAATATTTGAATAGGGATCAGACAACAGACATAGCTCATATGAGTTCTCTCCCTTCAAACATAGCAAAATACATAAGATATTAAAGTATTGTTCAAAACATGTAACAGAATAAACATCTTATAAATTATTAGATATAAAATTTGAATTCGGAAGTTTGTAGTTACGGATATGTTTTCGATGATGTTTAAATTGCTAAAAATCTGTATGTATATTATTTAAGGAATGTTCATGAGGACTGGGCCCTGCAGCTGAATTATGTGACACATAAAGTATGATTTCATCGAATTATCTAAAAACAAAGGATTTGTGGGAATGAATAATGAAAATCAATTTATCTTAAATTGGACACAAATCATTAAATATAATCAGGTTAACTGCTAAGATGTGTGAATCACATCTGCTGGAAATTTCTGATGACAAAATTGACGAGCACATTGTTTATCTGCTGGTAAATTTGTAATTTCCGATCACACAAATTGTTAACAAGCAGACGGTGCTATCTAGACGCCATCAGGCTTCAGAAATATCCCAGCTCACCGCCGCAGAAAGCCTTGATAAAATGTCCAGGAAAAGTAGTCATGTATGAAATTGATATCACGGCGGGTTCTCCCCTTTGTAGTGATTGCATGGGTAAGTTTATTGGTCTGGATCGCTCCCCTGAGGCACAATATGATCACATCATCAAGGCAGACTTGTTATAGATAAAAACAAACAGTATCAATTTTTACAACATCCCAGACTCGTGTCATCGATGTTTTGACAGGTGTAATATCGTTAATGTGACATTTCTATTAGCTCCGCTATCTACCTAATGTGCTCGTCAAATATGGCTTTTCTATCTTTTAGTAATTAGTAAACAAACAAACGCTACATTACGCAGCTAATTTAGGAATATTGTACAACAAAATCAATCAATTCTGCTTTTAAATTTGTGTATACAACACTATTTGAATCATTGACACAATTATCGTGTTCAGAACCAGTCTGCTATGGAATCAGTTTTAAAACTATTACAAGAGTAAAACATTTTAATACTATAGACAGTACCTGTGTGTATGGGTCTATTTAATGTCTATTATCACTGTAGAGAAACTGAGAGTTTACAGCAGTTTGGAATGGCTACTGGAGTCATTTTGAACACGTAAAAGTCATATTGTACTAGGACAAGATGGGTATATCAGGGGTACTGTAAACCAATTATCTTAAATGTTGCGATTTCCATTTCAAAACAAGTTCATGGAGATTAACATTCGCAGATTAAAAATTCTGGAAATTCCTATCAGAATCCATGACGTAAATTTGCAGAGACAAACTTTCACAAATTTACTTGGGTCGCAAAATTTGCGAAAATAAATCACATGTGAAAGTAAGTTGTGGTACAGTATATATTTTACAGGGAGAAGGCTCAAACCATTCATACGACATTAATGGTCGAAACGTGTGTGAAAAATATTTTGCATGAAGCAACCTGGTTTATACAGTTTACGTACTAGAAACATGAATGGCAGTGTGTTTACTGCATTAATAAAGCTCTGGCCAGCTGCCCTTGTAGGATGCAGCTTGTAAAGATCATTTTTGAGCAAAAGTTTTTTTTTTAATTTTGGGTTGCATTGAACAAATGGCCATTAATTAATTTACCCATATAAAATCTCTGAACAATACGGCCATTAATTTACCTGTATAGGAATCTTAAAAGTACGGCCATTAATTTACCTGTATAGGAATCTGTAAGAATTATGGCCATTAATTTACCTGTATAGGAATATTCACAATGGCTACCATTGCATCAGGATCAACATCGTTAATTTTGATTTCTTCCATAGTGGCTTCCCTTACGTCATTTGTAAACATGGCCGCAAAGTAATCCGATGCAGCACTGAGAACGAGTCTATGTGCTGGAATGCGTTTGTTTCCCACAATAAAACAACATCACCAAAGTTGTCGTTTAGAAACGTAGCCCTCCATTTTTTTCATCATCCTCTCAGCATGGTTCATCGAGTGGAAGGAGTTCAGGCACATCCTCCATTCTAGTGGTGGGGAAAAGTCCGCAGCATAGGTCTGATGGACCAGGTACCTACAATAACAATAGGATTGGTTACTAAAAAACAGACAAAACAACAAGTGGTGGGGAAAGTCGCAGCATAGGTCTGATGGACAGGGTACCTTCAAAAAAACAACACGATTGGTTACTAAACAACAGACAGAAACAACAGGTAATGGTATAACTAAACAACTGTTCAGTCATTGACATACAAATGGGTGAATATATGTCCTCTCATTTGATCTATCAATTGAAATAAATCTGTCATGGACATGCAATTTGAATATTATCCTTCATGACATACAATGTGAATATATCCTGTCATGTGACATACAATGATAAATATATCCTGTCATGTGACATACAAGTATAAATATGTCCTGTCATGTGATAAACAATGTAAATATGTCCTGTAATACAGACAATCAAATAAAACATATACTGTGTAGTCTATGATTCTACATCATTATCAAACATTTAATTGGGCATGATCCCCAGTGGTCACGTGTCAGCCCTACTATTATAATATATACAGTTCAGGAAATTACCGGTAACACTTTATGTATGATTATTCGACAGCTGTGCAGAAATTGAGTGTACTGAATGTTGTTATCCCTATATGCCTGCTTTTCTTGCAATGTATACTACTTTAGATTTGAGGCCAAAATAATTAGCAATGCATATTTATGAAATTAGTCACCGTGATAAATGGTCAGTTTTAGAGTATCAGCAAGGTCACGTAAATACTGTAAATGTCAAAATGAAATTTATGTGCAAACATGTGGATGATTTTGAGGAGGTTATCACAAAGGTGTACACCGGTATATAATGCTAACATAGTACAAAAAATACTATTAAGCACAAGCATTATGAGGTTTTGTGCAAATGGTCTGCAGGAAAAGTGCAAGCTGATATTTGCTCATTAGTTGAGAAACCCCAGGACTATCATAGCATTGTGGAGACCACAACACTCTGTATACTTACTCCTATATACTGTATGGATGTTTACTTCAACAGTAAACATAAAACAATGAACAGCATAAACAATTACATATGTTATTGTAACACTAATTAATATACAGGTGGTATATTCTACCTCAATGATGCAATTACTGCAAACTGATTTAGTATAAAGTCTATAACACTTCATTTACTGTATTTTCATCACCACCAAAAATCAAACCAATAATGTATAACACATACACTGTACTTCATATCAATTCTTAATTATGCCAATTATGTGTTTCCTCAAAATTAAACTAAATTGGTTTAACATTCTGAAGTAAAGTGAGACTTTATCCATTTTCAGCATGTCCTAGCTAACTGAACTGATCATTCTGTAGCGTATGTAATACAATGTATAGAAACCTCCGATATTGTCTACATGTGATATATAAACGTTGATTATTAGTCACCAGTGTGATTATCTTAATTGATTTGGTTACCTCACACCTCCCTGATTCAACATGCATTAGTCACAGTATTGACTGACTGTACAAACTAGTAATAATGTGCATGATTACAGGGTATTGGTTGTTGTAGTGTTAACCCTGGCACAGATGTGAAAAGGTACAATACCGAACACAGGCCATTTTTATTTCATAAGATTCATTTCCAGTTGAGCTTGAATTCATTTGTTTCAGATTTTCTCATTACAATGAATTTAAAAATAAAAATAAATTCACATTTACTATACTCTGCCAAAGATAATATTGTTACACCCGAGTATAGAGGGCACCCGCCCTATTGTATAGCTACACTCTGAGAGGAGGACACACACAATGACCTATTATCAGTTCTAGATATGATACCTTTATAGTTAATCTTATAATCAGGAACGGCCCCAGCTCCTCACTCCTCCCAATACTCCAGGGTTACTATCACTGACATAATATCTACCCCTGGAGTATGTTTATATAAAAACTGGAGGCAGTCAGGAGAAAAAAAATGACCAATCACAGACCCACACAGACCTTTAAGATTACAGAGAAAGCGGTGCCCAACTTTAAGCAACCAGTGAACACCTGTCAACCACAGGGTACCATTTCTTTACAATTTCTTTGATGTACATCAAATGATCAATTTACCGTGTTGACTCTGTTGTCTCCAGTTTTTTACTACAAGCTAGTTCATGGGTGGTGATTATGTAAAGTGATAGTAACCCCTGGATATTGAGGATGGCCCCTTATTCTGAGCATCAATATATACCTTAATCATATCCAATGAGAGGGTGCCTGGCCCATCGTGACATCATTCTTTAAGAAAATCATCACCATTCTGCTGTACATGTATTCGTGTATGATAAGCAGCTCTAAACTTCGAGATCATAAAGAATTACTCCATAGAAACGAGATTTGTCTGTCTCGAGAAAGCTTGGCGCCTTTTCACCCACACCTATATAGTTTGTACAGCATGTGTGGTATTCTGCACATTTAGGTGTCCTACCTACACGGATCCCTCCCAACTGTTGGCTGTGAACCCATAACTATGTCAAATTACATGTAAAAAAAACATTGGCAGCAAGGACAAAACGCTTCAACCAGTTTAGTCCAAAAAGAAAAACTCAATTCCATTCTAACTTCATTTGTAGTTCTGGTACACTAGTTACAACTAGCTAATAATAGAAACACTTCAAGTGTCTCTGTAAGGATATATAAAATTCTCCTGTTCCAATATACAAAGAACGGCCACCAGGGCGAGGCAGGAAGAAGGATTGCCGTGTGGCGTCACACACCTCCACATGACAGACACCATAAAGTTAACACTTCTCCTTAATTGTTACATGCCCCTCCAATTCATGACAAGACGAAAAAATGTTGGATTCTTTTTGTTTTCTTTTACATATTTTTGTTAAAACGTTAATTTAAATGAAAATTTTGTTTTGACCTTGAAATTTCAAGGCCAATCAGATAGGGATAAAAATTGTTAGAAATCTATGATATTTGAGTTACCAATAAGGTATACTATGATTCAGCAGTGTAAAGGGAGGTTACAATTGAGTCCAACATTACAACTTTCAAATTTTAACAGGATCTTCAAATTTTAACAGGATTTCAAATTTAACGATCTTCAAATTTTAACAGAATCTTCCATTTATAGGTGTGTGTAACAGTAAATAACAGTAAAAAATCGTGATATAACTGTGCAAGATATTTTATCATTATTGGTATGGAAGTTAATTTCACAGATCTCACTATCACAGCCCAACAATGAAATAATTGAAATGGACGAATCTAATGAAAGTGCAATTGTGATTAAATATATTTGTATCAACAGCTGCACAAAAAAAATATCTCTCAGGGGACATGAAATTATGAGAGTGAGTTGACAACTATTTACATGATTGCCGGAGGTGATGACAATGAGCGATTTCCATGACAAAGAGCTTGTGTAAGCTGAGTTGCAGCTGCTGCCACTGACAGTTAGAGTCTCTAAATTTCCCAAAAATCCCCACTCCACCATCCCCACCTAATTAGTCTGCTTTCAATTACTACAGCAGTTTAAAAAAGCTAATATTAAAATGGCTTTTGTCCATTACAAACAAGCTGAAACACATGTACTTTCACTAAGAACTTGTAAAGGATAACATACTCAACTTAAAAGGGAAAACAATTTTCAGTAATAAATCAATTTCATTTGTATTTTTAAATAATCAAAACTATGTTGAAATATTAAAATCGAAGAAATTACAAGATCATACACCTATTATTTGTTAATGTAAATTCCTGTTAATTTTCCACGGATGATATCTTATCAGGCGATTTCACTGGACGTTGATGTTGGTCATGAAAATTCAATCTATAAAATCCAAAGTAGGTCAGGTTACATGTAAATTCATCATACTCTTTACAGGCAGATCAAACCCAAGAAAATTCTTTAAAACTTAGTTTCATCATCTAATAGTCAATAAACGCAAAATTCGACCAAAAATAAAAACCCAGCTTTACTGCATACTGCCAGACCTCTCACGAACCTTGTGAGCAATAAATCACGTCTACTAACACACTAAGGAGTCCTCACCATAATCCTCTTAATGGTTTTAAATAATACATGGCCATTTAAGGGGCCATGTGTACATTGTATAGTCATGCCCAATAACCAATATATACCTGATATACAATACTCGTATTTTGTTTATATGCATGCAATGTTATAATATCCATGAATGTGCCAGATTTTTAGGCCCATAGCCCAGAATGGTCACCTGACACAGAATGATACAAGGCATGACAATAAACACTATTATTGGCCCCTATATTGCACAAATCAGGCTCAGTCAATGATTTTATCAATTTTACCCATCTATCTATAAAGGAATATTTGATTATCATCACATCGTGAATTCAGAAGAAGTTTTAAAAATTATATATTTATTTTGACCCCAGATATAGTTATTAGATTGCAACATGCTGAGCGCAAGCCAACCAATACGACATATATACTAATAAAAATGCTATCAATTTCTAAAAATATATCACAATTTATGAAAATTGAGAAAATAATCTCAAAATGCGTTTCCTATCATTAAATACTAATAGAAATATTCTCTCATTGAAACATGTAAGGTATCTACAGCATACGTACCCGTACCCAAGCTCAAACTTCATGTTTAAAAAGCGTGTGGTTAAAAATATATATTGCGTATCTCAATCAACACTGAAGTTTGATCTCCTATAGAAAACCAATGAACCGTTACATGACTGCATGTACCCGTGTGAAAGGTGTTCAGGTAAACGCCCGTGGCTATGACCTGGCAGCCGTAGTTATGACAACACACTCAGTGTCAAATGATAGTGTGTATTGTACACATGACTGAGATGGCCTTGGATTTTCTCGGCCCGTGGCGACAACAAATTGTCCGGATTATTGCGGGAATTTATTAACGAAAATTACGTTCCGTTCCCAAAATGGAGTTCCGGATTCGGAATACGAATTTCCGGACTAGTGAGTACAAATAACGTTACGGAAATCCGTTCCCTGACATTTCCGTCCGGATTGTGAGTATTCCGGACTATCGGCGTCTGGATTATCGCGGGTCCACTGTATAGTGCCACGGAATTTTTTCGGGATGCAATTAATTATTTTTGATATTTATAACTTCAAGTAAAATAAGAAGCTCAAGCTTTTCAACTGTGGTAATGGTGTAAACTAAGTAACTGAAAAAAAATACTTAATTGTCTGCTCCTGTTTTTAATTGTGAAAAAATACCATCTGTCAGTGGGGGAGCGTCTTTAAGTAATATACATGTGTTATAATAAATACTTTGTTATTACTATGTTAAGAATATCAAATAAACGTATTTCTTTTCCAAAACAGCAAAACCGAAAGCCATCTTAAATTGTGTACTATGTATGCTTATAGCTACATATCCCACTCTTGATCTGTTGTACAGCAAATTATGTTTCAAAATGCCTAACCAAGGATCAATATCCTCTACGTTTTTGGCATTAAAAACTATGATAACAAATAGTTGTGAACATTTTAAGAACTAATATAATTGTTATTTTTATGTTATGTGTTTTAATTGACCATTTCCACAAGTCTTCGCTTTCTGACTTACAGATATGTGTAACAACCACGCGCTTGTTCACGTCTAACTTCGACGAGTATTTTCTCACTTTATTGCATCCGAAACTCGGAGCGATATATTCTGCATTCGAAACCAATATCTACAGTATACAGTATGTACCCCATACCCAAGCTCAAACTGCATGTATAAAACCGTGTGGCTAAAAACATATTGCATATCTCAATTACAACAATGAAGTTTGATCTCCTATAGAAAACCAATGAACCGTTACAATTAACATGACTGCATGTACCCGTGTGAAAGGTGTTCATGTAAACGCCCGTGGCTATGACCTGGCAGCCATAGTTATGACAGCAGTGATAGTGTGTATTTTCGCATGACTTTAGCTCGCCTTGGATTTTCTCGGCCCGTGGGACAACAAATTGTCCGGATTATTGCGGGAATTTATCAATGAAAATTACATTCCGTTCCCAAAATGGAGTTCCGGATTCAGAATCCGATTTTCCAGACTAGTGAGTATAAATAACGTTACGGAAATCCATTCCCTGACATTTCCGTCGAGATTGTGAGTTTTCCGGACTATCAGCGTCCAGATTATCGCAGGTCCACTGTATATGCATTCAGTTTCAAAATATTTTATGTGAGAGCATTATACCAGGTATTATTAAAATAGTTTAAATTTGTCTAAGGTAATGACATATTAAATGACAGACAAATGAATTAAAACACTACCATATTGTATTGTATGCTAAATAATAAAATTATATTTCCTTTAAAAATGTTTGCCCCAATCATTGTATAATCTGGGCCCAGTTTCATGATCAACATTCTTTAACTTTAAGGAATTCCTTGTCTTAAATTTCCTCAAAGAAAAGTATTACAGAAGTTAAGAAAAAAATTTAAAGTTGAGGAGCCTTCCTTAAATTTTGTAATACTTTCTTTGGAAAATTAAGGAATTCCTTAAATTTAGGGAATTTAAATTTCAATTTCAACAAATTTTATTCAAAAAAATATTTGAATAGGGATCAGACAACAGACGTAGCCTATATGAGTTCTCTCCCTAAATAGCAAAATACATAAGATATAAAGTATTGTTCAAAACATGTAACAGAATAAACATCTTATAATTATTAGATATAAAATTTGAATTCGGAAGTTTGTAGTTACGGATATGTTTTCGATGATGTTTAAATTGCTAAAATCTGTATGTATATTATTTAAGGAATGTTCATGAGACTGGGCCCTGCAGCTGAATATTGTGACACATAAAGTATGATTTCATCGAATTATCTAAAAACAAAGGGATTTGTGGAGATGAATAATGAAAATCAATTTATCTTAAATTGGACACAAATCATTAAATATAATCAGGTTAACTGCTAAGATGTGTGAATCACATCTGCTGGAAATTTCTGATGACAAAATTGACGAGCACATTGTTAATCTGCTGGTAAATTTGTAATTTCCGATCACACAAATTGTTAACAAGCAGACGGTGCTATCTAGACGCCATCAGGCTTCAGAAATATCCCAGCTCACCGCCGCAGAAAGCCTTGATAAAATGTCCAGGAAAAGGTAGTCATGTATGAATATGATATCACGCGGGTCTCCCCTTTGTAGTGATTGCATGGGTAAGTTTATTGGTCGGGATCGCTCCCCTGAGGCACAATATGATCAACTGATCATCAAGGCAGACTTGTTATAGATAAAACAAACAGTATCAATTGTACAACATCCCAGACTCGTGTCATCGATGTTTTGACAGGTGTAATATCGTTAATGTGACATTTCTATTAGCTCCGCTATCTACCTAATGTGCTCGTCAAATATGGCTTTTCTATCTTTTAGTAATTAGTAAACAAACAAACGCTACATTACTGCAGTTAATTTAGGAATATTGTACAACAAAATCAATCAATTCTGCTTTTAAATTTGTATACAACACTATTTGAATCATGGACACAATTATCAGGTGCAGAATCCAGTCTGCTATGGAATCAGTTTTACAACTGATTACAAGAGTAAAACATTTTAATACTATAGACAGTACCTGTGTGTATGGGTCTATTTAATGTCTATTATCACTGTAGAGAAACTGAGAGTTTACAGCAGTTTGGAATGGCTACTCGAGTCATTTTGAACACGTAAAAGTCATATTGTACTACGACAAGATGGGTATATCAGGGGTACTGTAAACCAATTATCTTTTGTGGCTATTAAATGTTGCGATTTCCATTTCAAAACAAGTTCATGGAGATTAACATTCGCAGATTAAAAAACTTTCTGGAAATTCCTATCAGAATCCATGACGTAAATTTGCAGAGACAAACTTTCACAAATTTACTTGGGTCGCAAAATTTGCGAAAATAAATCACATGTGAAAGTAAGTTGGTGTACAGTATATATTTTACAGGGAGAAGGCTCAAACCATTCATACGACATTAATGGTCGAAACGTGTGTGAAAAATATTTTGCATGAAGCACCTGGTTTATACAGTTTACGTACTAGAAACATGACTGGCAGTGTGTTTACTGCATTAATAAAGCTCTGGCCAGCTGGCCCTTGTAGGATGCAGCTTGTAAAGATCATTTTTGGAGCAAAAGTTTTTTTTTTAATTTGGGTTGCATTGAACAAATGGCCATTAATTTACCCATATAAAAATCTCTGAACAATACGGCCATTAATTTACCTGTATAGGAATCTTAAAAGTACAGCCATTAATTTACCTGTATAGGAATCTGTAAGAATTATGGCCATTAATTTACCTGTATAGGAATAGTTCACAATGGCTACCATTGCATCAGGATCAACATCGTTAATTTTGATTTCTTCCATAGTGGCTTCCCTTACGTCATTTGTAAACATGGCCGCAAAGTAATCCGATGCAGCACTGAGAACGAGTCTATGTGCTGGAATGCGTTTGTTTCCCACCAATAAAACAACATCACAAAGTTGTCGTTTAGAAACGTAGCCCTCCATTTTTTTCATCATCCTCTCAGCATGGTTCATCGAGTGGAAGGAGTCAGGCACATCCTCCATTCTAGTGGTGGGGAAAGTCGCAGCATAGGTCTGATGGACCAGGTACCTACAATAACAATAGGATTGGTTACTAAACAACAGACAGAAACAACTGGTGGTGGGGAAAGTCGCAGCATAGGTCTGATGGACCAGGTACCTTCAAAAAACAACACGATTGGTTACTAAACAACAGACAGAAACAACAGGAATGGTTACTAAACAACTGTTTAGTCATGTGACATACAAAGTGAAAATATGTCCTCTCATGTGACATACAATGTGAATAAATCCTGTCATGTGACATGCAATGTGAATATATCCTGTCATGTGACATACAATGTAAATATATCCTGTCATGTGACATACAATGTAAATATATCCTGTCACGTGACATACAATGTAAATATGTCCTGTAATGTGATAAACAATGTAAATATGTCCTGTAATGTGACAATCAATAAAACATATACTGTGTAGTCTATGATTCTACATCATTGTCAAACAGTTAATTGGGCATGATCCCCAGTGGTCACGTGTCAGCCCTACTATTATAATATATACAGTTCAGGAAATACCGGTTATACATTTATGTATGATTTATTCGACAGCTGTGCAGAAATTGATTTGTACTGAATGTTGTTATCCCTATATGCCTGCTTTTCTTGCAATGTATACTACTTTTAGATTTGAAGGCAAAATAATTAGCAATGCATATTTATGAAAATTAGTCACCGTGATAAATGGTCAGTTTATAGAGTATCAGCTAGGTCACGTAATATACTGTAAATGTCAAAATGAAATTTTAGTGCAAACATGTGATGATTTTGAGGAGGTTATCACAAAGGTGTACACCGGTATATAATGCTAACATAGTACAAAAAATACTATATAAGCACAAGCATTATGAGGTTTGTGCAAATGGTCTGGCAGGAAAAGTGCAAGCTGATATTTGCTCATTGAGAAACCCCAGGACTATCATAGCATTGTGGAGACCACACACTCTGTATACTTACTCCCTATATACTGTATGGGATGTTTACTTCAACAGTAAACATAAAACAATGAACAGCATAAACAATTACATATGTTATTGGTAACACTAATTAATATACAGGTGGTATATTTCTATCCTCAATGATGCAATTACTGCAAACTGATTTAGTATAAAGTCTATAACACTTCATTTACTGTATTTCATCACCACCAAAATCAAACCTAATAATGTTATATACACACATACACTTGTACTTCATATCAATTTCTTAAAGTGATGCCAATTATGTGTTTCCTCAAATTAAACTAAAATTGGTTCACATTCTGAAGTAAAGTGAGATTTATCCATTTCCAGCATGTCCTAGCTAACTGAACTGATCATTCTGTAGGTATGTACATACAATGGTATAGAAACCTCCGATATTGGTACTACATGTGATATATAAAACGTTGATATTAGTCACCAGTGTGATTATCTAATTGATTTGGTTACCTCACACCTCCCTGATTCAACATGCATTAGTCACATGTATTGACTGACTGTACAAACTAGGTAATAATGTGATGATTACAGGGTGATTGGTTGTTGTAGTGGTTAAGCCCTGGCACAGATGTGAAAAGGTACAATACCGAACACAGGCCATTTTATTTCATAAGATTCTTTTCCAGTTGAGTTGATTCATTTGTTTTCAGATTTTCTTCATTACAATGAAATTTGAAAATAAAAATAAATTCACATTTTACTATACTCTGCCAAAGATAATATTGTTACACCCGAGTATAGAGGGCACCCCGCCCTATTGTATAGCTACATCTGAGGAGGACACACACAATGACCTATTATATCATGTTCTGTATATATACCTTTATAGTTAATCTTATAATCAGGAAAGGCCCCAGCTCCTCACATCCTCAATACTCCAAGGGTTACGATCACTGACATAATATCTACCCCTGGAGTATGTTATAATAAAACTGGAGGCAGTTCAGGAGAAAAAAAATGACCAATCACAGACCCACACAGACCTTTGAAGATTACAGAGAAAGCGGTGCCCAACTTTAAAGCAACAGTGAACACCTGTCAACCACAGTGTACCATTCCCTTATACAATTTCTTTGATGTACATCAAATGATCAATTTACCTGTGTTGACTCTGTTGTCTCCAGTTTTACTACAAGCTAGTTCATGGGTGGTGATTATGTAAGTGATAGTAACCCCTGGAATATTGAGGATGGCCCCTTATGACTGAGCATCAATATATACCTTAATCATATCCAATGAGGAGGGTGCCTGGCCCATCGTGACATCATTCTTTGAAGAAAATCATCACCATTCTGCTGTACATGTATTTGTGTATGATAGCAGCACTTAAACTTCGAATCATAAAGGAAATTACTCCATAGAAACGAGATTTGTCTGTCTCGAGAAAGCTTGGCGCCTTTTCAACTCCACACCTATATAGTTTGTACAGCATGTGGTGATTCATTGGCACATTTAGGTGTCCTACCTACACGGATCCCTCCCAACTGTTGGCTGTGAACCCATAACTATGTCAAATTACATGTAAAAAAAACATTGGCAGCAAGGAACAAACGCTTCAACCAGTTTAGTTCCAAAAAGAAAACTCAATTCCATTCAACTTCATTTGTAGTTCGGACAATATACAACTAGCTAATAATAGAAACACTTCAAGTGTCTCTGTAAGGATATAAAATTCTCCTGTCTCAATATACAAGAACGGCCACCAGGGCGAGGCAGGAAAAGGATGCCGTGTGGCGTCACACACCCTACATGACAGACACCAAAAGTTAACACTTCATCCCTTAATTGTACATGCCCCTCGATTCATGACAAGAGAAAAAATGTTGGATTTTTTTGTTTCTTTTACATATTTTTTGTAAAACGTTAATTTAAATGAAAATTTTGTTTTGACCTTGAAATTTCAAGGCCAATCAGATAGGGGATAAAATTGTTAGAAATCTATGATATTTGAGTTACCAATAAGTGTATACTTGATTCAGCAGTGTAAAGGGAGGTTACAATTGAGTCCAACATTACACTTCAAATTTTAACAGGATCTTCAAATTTTAACAGGATCTTCAAATTTTAACAGGATCTTCAAATTTTAACAGGATCTTCCAGTTATAGGTGTGTAACAGTGAAATAACAGTAAAAATCGTGATATAACTGTGAAGATATTTTATCATGTTTGGTATGGAGGTTAATTTCACAGATCAGCTATCACAGCCCAACAATGAAGATAATTGAAATGGACGAATCTAATGAAAGTGCATTGTGATTAAATATATTGATCAGAGTGCAAAAAAAATATCTCTCAGGGGACATGAAAGGTATGAGGGAGTTGACAATATTTATGATGATTGCCGGAGGTGATGACAATAGAGCGATGTTGCCATGACAAAGAGCTTGTGTAACTGTTGCAGCTGCTGCCACTGACAGTTACAGTCTCTAAATTTCCCCATAAATGGCCCCACTCCACACATCCCTCACCTAATTAGTCTGCTTCCATTACTACAGCAGTTAAAAAACGTAAATTAAATGGGCTTTTGTCCTATTACAAACAAGCTTGAAACATGTACTTTTCACTAGAACTTGTAAAGGAAAACTATTTCAAACTACAAAGGAAAACAATTTCAGTAATTAAATAATTTTCATTGTTATTTTAAATAATCAAAACTATGTTGAAATATAAAATCAAGAAATTACAAGATATACACCTTTATTTGTTAATGTAAATTCCTGTTAATTTTCACACGGATGATATTTATCAGCGATTTCACTGGACGTTGATGTGGTCATGAAAATTCAATCTATAAAATACCAAGTAGGTCAGGTACATGTAAATCATCATACTCTTTACAGGCAGATCACCCAAGAAAAATTCTTTAAAATTTAGTTTCATCATCTAAAGTCATAAACGCAAAATTCTGACAAAATAAAAACCCAGCTTTACTGCATACTGCCAACCTCTCACAAAGGAACCTTGTGAGCAAATAAATCACTTGCTACTAACACAGTAAGGAGTCCTCACATAATCCCCTTAGATGGTTAAATTAGGATTACATGGCCATGGAAGGGGCTGGACATGTGTACATTGGTATAAGTCATGCAATAACCAATATATACATATATACAATACTCTGTATTTTGTTTATGAAGCATATGTTATAATATCCATGATGTGCCAGCATTTTGTAGGCCCATAGGCCAGAATGGTCACCTGACACAGAATGATACAAAGGCATATACAATAAACACTATTATTGGCCCATATTGCACAAATCAGGCTCAGTCAATGATTTTATCAATTTTACCCATCTATCTATAAGGAATATTTGATTATATCACATCTGTGAATTCAGAAGAAGGTTTTTGAAATTAATTATATAGTTATTTTGACCCCAACCATTTGGCCCCTGGGGATCAGCCAGGACCAATATGAATATGATACTAATTAAAAATGCTATCTTAGATCTATAAATATATCAAAGTTTATGAAAATTGAGAAAATAATGCTCATAAATGTGCGTTTCCTATATAAACTATAGTAAATTTGATCCCCCTCCTAGGTGAAAATCTGAGACCCAAGGGCCATAACATGCACAATTTTTGTAAAGGACATTAAGACCATATGTATTCTGTGTTTATGAAGAGTATTTGACTCTACCACATCTGTTAGTTCAAAAGAGGATTTAACAATTTTAGTCAATTTTACCCCTTTTGGCTCCTCCGAAACCTCTTGGGGGATTGGGGGCCATATAATTCACAAATATGATTGGCCTTATGCCTTCGAAGATATGTGCAAAATTTCATTGAATTTGCTTCAACAGTTTTAGAGAAGAAGTCGAAAATGTAAATTGTTTACAAACTCATGACGCAGAAAAGGCGATTAGAATAGGTCGCTTCAGACTTTGTCTCAGGGACCTAAATACTCATCAACCTTTAGTCAGTTCATGTACATATCATCTCCAATTCCCCGATCAGTTCTGACATAACAGTTCAAAGGAAAAAGACTTGTGGTCAAATGTGGCTAGTCTGCAACTTACATTTTGTATACTATCAAGATGAATTCAGGAGAGTAAAGGCATTACAGTTACAAGTAAGCCAAGTCACTGGTAATCGGATTTCAATATAATAAAGTTTGACTCTACCATAAATAGACATGTAGAATTAAGTCAAAAGTGAATCGTGTTTGACAGTAGTCTTATTTACACTTTGACTTGACGATGACGTTTCCCTATATTGATTAAAGCCTGCATCCTCACACTTTATACTGACAGAGGTACAAGGCCATTCTACAATGAAAAATGGTCATGAATTTTAAACAGTTAATCAGTATTTTCCAAACATGAGATACTGAAATATTCAGTTGACTGCTGCCAGGCCTCTCAGACCCTAGAGTCTATTGGTATATCATACACTGACAGGACAGTCGAAAGCAGTTGATTAATAGTTCAATGTACAAACAGTTCCTTTTGAATGCAGACACACCCAAATCACTGAATCATTTAGTAAGCTGTACTGATATAATTGCATAGACACAATACAATATGTCTCAGTTTCAGACATTACTACAACTCTTTATAATCTTGGCATACCTGCAGAAGAACACACCAACACATTTGATACACAGTTTACAAGGGTCAATTAAGCAGAATCTTGGCCAGAATAAACAAGTTATCTGCCCTTGGGGGTATATATTGATTGTAATTTCATGTCTTTGGGAGCGTAATTTTATACTTTTCAGAGAAAACAACATGTTTTACTTTCAAAATAATGACATCACAATGGATACCTACCCTCAAGGGGGATAATTCTGTAATGAGCAAGCAGTAATATATATGATACCACTTTATAAATGACTGGCTAATTCACCTTACAGACTAATGTTAATACAACGTCCGTTAGGTATTCATAGCGATGTCATCACACGATATTGTGAGCACAAATAACGTTGTTTTCCCCAGAAATATGACATTGAACCCATAACAATGTGTACCTACCTACCCGCAAGTGCAGATAACTCTGTAATATGCAAATAAAGAATAGATTGCTAGTTCTGCATATGTATATAGAAGGCATACAACAATGACCAACCAATGCAGTGATGATCACTGGAAGCAGATTAGTAGTGGCTGTATTTTTAACGCTTGTGAAACAAGGACATCCTATACAGGTCATCAGTGTGGAAGGATTAGAAGTTTGGATAACCTGTTATACTGAGTAAGAGGTGGTTGTGAATTACTAATACTCATATATATATAAAATATGTGTGAATCTGGTTTTCAAGATAAGTGTATACCATGTATAAAAGTGGATGTCATTATTGGCACATACCATAGTATATATCATATTATGTATCTCCTACATGATAATTGTTAGTTAAGTACCCAGTAGCACAATTAACCTAAACTAATGTCAATCAGGCGTGACATGTTGTTCTCAGCTTAATTGATTCAATTAGTGAATATGGCTACAAAAATCTTTTAATTTATGCATGAAAATTGTGAAAGCCTTTGATGAATGATCCGAGGAATTATTATTCCCGATTGATCTATTTTTATTTAATTTAGTTAGCTTCTGCAGCGACTTGCAGAAGACTTGTGTGTACATATACATGGGACTATTTGTTGGTTTGTGTGACTAAATGAGCTATACTGTTTGATTAGTTTATAAGCATCCTACTAACAGTTACGGTCATTTAAGGGCACAAGCAAGGTTAAGATGGTGGTGGAAAGTTAGAGTAACCAAACAACAAGAGATCCCAGAAGGATCTCACCAAAGAAGGATCTACGTCTGACAATGGAAAGAGGGAACTTTTCTCTACTTTTCACACTTTTTCAAACATACTACACATCAAATATTAGACAGATCCTTTCAGTGCATTCTGAGAAATAGTGGTAAAATACCAAAATTCAAGATGGCGGCCGGTCGGCCATCTTGATGACCGAATTGTCCCAGAATGCAATATGCTTAACGTTAACTAGGGCTCTAGGTAAACCTTCATATGAAATTTGAGACAGATCCCTTAATATGTCAAGACATCTTAACCACTCGGACACAGTAGAAGCTAGCTTTTTTTAATTACTCAATGAATAAAATAAGTCTAACTATAAACACTGGCTGAATGTACTGACTTATCATTATAATCACAACCACTGTAATCATATATATCAGCTTTATTGCATAAGCATTCTAAATGCAATGAGCTAATTTTGCTTAATTTTAAGTACATAAATAGGTTTATCAAACATACATAAAACTGTAACTAAATAACCATTTCAACAATTTTCATAAGATTTCTTAATTAAAGCATCTAATTTTTATTACTAACAACCCAACTAGTTATAGTTACACATGTATTGATCTTGGAACTAACAATAACTAATTATGATGTACGTATTACACATGTATTGAACTTGGAACTAACAATACCTAACTATGATGTACGTATTACACATGTATTGATATTGGGACTAACAATAACTAATTATGATGTACGTATTACACATGTATTGATCTTGGAACTAACAATAACTAATTATGACGTACGTATTACACATGTATTGATCTTGGAACTAACAATTTAATAACTAATCATGATGTACGTATTACACATGATTGTTCTTCAAAACCTTACTAATAACAATTACAATCAATTATCTTCTGTTTATGATCAGTCCCCATGTATCGGTGGAAATTAATTTTCATGCACTATAACAATCCATAAAGATCTCCATTATTACATAATTTTGACATGATTGACATTCTAAATCGTTCCTCCGGTTTCTCTAATAATGAACTTTGAGAAAATTGTGTTTTGGCTGACCTTTAGCTAGAAAGCATAATGGCCATTTCAGCTTCAGTATGGCCAAATTGGGACACTTTAGTCACATTTAATTCTTGCAACTGCATATATAAGTAACTCTTCAACGGGATAATCGCATTGCCTTGAAAAATTTACATTGATGTAGGTATATATCACTGATTTGGGGTTAGTCCAGTGTCTGTTTTCACAAGAGTAACCATGTGATTCAGAGTGGGGCTAAATTTTGGCCATTTTGCAAGTACTTTACCCAAATGTCCTACATATTTTGAAACTCCTTAATTTTTTTTCCAATAGAGATTGTCCTAACAAAATTTTGTAAAAAAATCCCAAAATGTCCTAATATTTTGAAACCAATCTGAAACTCTGGTAACCCATCTTAAAATGTGCCTTGAACAAGAACCATGATTATCATAGCAAGAAGGTCAAACAGCTAACCTCAACAACTCTTACATTGTTTGCATCTTCTGTATAAGGTATAAAATGTCTGTGCTAATTGGTTTTCTTGGTTTAGAGCCTGACTTCTTTGTTGGCCGTATATAGAACAGTATTATTCAAGGTCACATTGTATTTATATTGGTGTTTTACAGACACCCTAGTAAACAACACAAGTTTTTACACCAAGAACGTATCATGTTACTCAGAATCTTAAAAACAGAGAATTATGTCTTAAAGAAATCAAGGAACTAATTAACAAATTTTATTAATGAGAATTTGTATTACTGTCTGTAAGACAACACACTTTTTAATGCCCCCAGCCTCCATAAAAAAACAAGACACAATGGGACATGGCGGCTGGATTGGACAGACACAAGTACCATTATATGACCCATCCCCATTCATTCTTTTTTTCAACAAACACATGAACATATGTACATTTCTTTGCAGACAAAATATTTTAAAGCTACCCAATCATATCATAAAAACAAATGAAATAATTGAAACAATTAAAGCACAGATAATTTCATTCTGTTCATTAGTGAAATGTACCACTTAAATGATCACAATTATAAAGAAATGTTTACCTGTTTCTTTTTCTCTAAACTCCTATTAGGTAAATTAAACGATTTCGATCAAAATTACGACTTAAATATATCATTATTAGCTTATATTGCATATGTCATCACACGGTATGTGATCAAGTGACCTTTGCTAATGTTACCTGTATCATGATGTCATATCTTACCTGTAATAGTACTTAGAGATATGTGCCATAATCCCTTCATAACACACAAACAGTTCTAAACACATCAACCAGGAGGGTAGAAAGGTTTAAAAACTTCAATATCAAACAAATTGATCCTGAGAGTACGGAGCACGTGGAAGAGTCCCCCTACGATTACATTACGGTCCTCACACTAGGCTCCATCAGACTCTGTTTACATCCATGTCTACGTACATTAATATCACAGTGAGCTCCTTATCGACACCCTACATCACCAGAGGTGTAAATTAGAGGTGATGTGAGGAGTTAATTAATTTCCCAGTAATTAGTAAAGGTTTAGCTGATACGAGCTGCCTGTTTAAACAATGGGTTGGTGTGTTTTGTCTGATACACTGCCGGCCTATACTACTGTGCAGCCCTCCTCACAGCCCTTACTCACTGTTGCTCCAGTCTCCGTACCAGTGATATCACCTGTCATGTGTGACACAATCATACAATAGTCTCCAGGCGTCACACTTCACTGATCACAAACTTCCTAATATAATGCTACGTTGGACCCCTCCCACTGAAGAAAAGGCTGTTCCCCACAAGCTGTGGATGATTTTGTATGTTCTATTGTCCTGATGTATTTGTCATTTTATACTTTCATCATACATGTGCTGCCAAAATCAATATATTTTATGGGATTTTCAAATATTATCAATCACGTTTCTTTATGTGGACTTGTATCACCTGCACTATGCATGGTATGCATGGAGGTTGGCCTAGTGTAGACGATCTGGTCCTGTTAATCTGTATACATGTAACTACTGTCAACGACATATTTTTTTTTTCACTGTAACTATATCATTGGCAGCAAGTCGCTTTGTAATAATTTGTCAAATTATTACATAAACATTGACAAGAATCTCACATAAAAAAAAAAATCAACTTTAAATTCCTTAATTGCTAATAAGGTTTTTTTCCTGTAACTTGTTCATTTAAAAAATTCCTTTAAAATTTCAAAATAATTGCTTTAATAGTATGTAAAATCTAGATACGAAACCTATGCATTGCTTAAATTTTATCCTAAAAGGTATAGTTGCTCAAATTGGACTTGAAAGGAAGAATCAACATCAATATTTCATTATTCATATCTCGGAAATAAATATATTGTAAAACTATGGGTAAGTAAATTCTCTAAGAAGCTAAGATCATGTTCCAATTAAGAGAGGCATATTTATATCTATATCCTGAACCGATATGCTTTACATATGCTTTACTTTCTCTTTTTTTATTATTATAATTGTCTTACTGTCAGTAATTGGTAAATGAAGTGGGCATGTGTCCAAACTCTTGGGAGGAAAGGATTGT
>SAYR01070800.1:642719-656699 GCA_004382745.1 Argopecten irradians irradians
CCCAAACTATAAAATAACACCCAACATCCAACACCCTACACCTGACATCTCATCCCACACCTGACATCTCACCACACACCTGACATCTCACCACACCTGACATCTCATCCCCACTTATTCTCACCTATACCGGACATCTCATCCCACACCTGACATCTTATCACACACCTGACATCTCACCCTACACCTGACATCTCATCTCACACCTGACATCTCACCCTATACCTGACAATTTGACATATCATCCAGCACCTGACATCTTCATCCACCCGACATCTCACCCTACACTCGACATCTCACCACACCTGACATCTCATCCCACACCTGACATCTCAACCCACACCTGACATCTCATCCAACACCTGACATCTCATCCAACACCTTACATCTCAACCCACACCTGACATCTCATTCCACACCTGACATCTTGACCCATACCTGACATCTCATCCTACACCTGACATCTCTACCAACACCTGACATCTCATCGCACACCTGACATCTCATCCAACACCTGACATCTCATCCAACACCTGATATCTCAACCCATACCTGACATCTCATCCTACACTTGACATCTCATCCCACTCCTGACATCTCAACCCATACCTGACATCTCATCCTACACTTGACATCTCATCCAACACCTGACATCTCATCCACACCTGACATCTCATCCTACACCTGACATCTCATCCCACACCTGACATCTCATCCCACACCTGGCATCTCATCCCACACCTGACATCACCTTACCAACACCTGACATCTCATCCACACCTGACATCTCATCCTACACCTGACATCTCATCCCACACCTGACATCTCACCCAACAACCAACATCTCATCCCACACCTGACACCTCATCCCACACCTGACATCTCTACCGACACCTGACATCTCACCCTACACCTGACATATCTACCGACACCTGACACCTCACCCTACACCTGACATCTCACCACACACCTGACATCTCACCCCACTACTGACATCTCACCACACATGACATCTCACCCAAACCTGACATCTCATCCCACACTTAACATCTCACCCCACACTTGACATCTCACCCTACACCAAACATCTCAACACACACCTGACATCTCTACTGACACCTGACATCTTCCCAGGCACCTGGCATCTCATTTCACACTTGACATCTCATTTCACACCTGACATCTCACCACACACTTGGCATCTCATTTCACACCTGACATCTCATCATACACCTGGCATCTCATTTCACACCTGACATCTCATCCCACACCTGGCATCTCATTTCACACTTGACATCTTATCATACACATGGCATATCATTTCACACCTGACATCTCATTCCACACCTGACATCTCATTTCACACCTGACATCTCATCATACACCTTGCATTTCATTTCACACCTGACATCTCATCCCATACCTGGCATCTCATTTCACACCTGACATCTCATCATACACCTGACATCTCATCCCACACCTGACATCTCTACCGGCACCTGACATCTCATTTCACACCTGACATCTCATCCCACACCTGACATCTCACCACATACCTGACATCTCATCCCACACCTGACATCTTCCCAGGCACCTGACATCTCATTTCACACTTGACATCTCACCCCACACCAAACATCTCACCATACACCTGACATCTCTACTGACATCGACATCTCCACACACACCTGGCATCTCATTTCACACCTGACATCTCATCATACACCTGGCATCTCATTTCACACCTGACATCTCACCACACAACTGGCATCTCAATTCACACCTGACATCTCATCCCACACCTAACATCTCATTTCACACCTGACATCTCATTTCACACCTGGCATCTCATCCCACACCTGACATCTCTACCGACACCTGACATCTCATCCAACACCTGACATCTCATTTCACACCTGACATCTCATCCAACACCTGACATCTCATTTCACACCTGACATCTCATCATACACATAGCATCTCATTTCACACCTGACATCTCATCCCACACCTGGCATCTCATTCCACACCTGACATCTCATCCCACACCTGACATCTCATCCCACACCTGACATCTCATCCCACACCTGACATCTCATCCCACACCTGACATCTCATCCCACACCTGACATCTCATCCCACACCTGACATCTCATCCCACACCTGACATCTCATCCCACACCTGACATCTCATCCCACACCTGACATCTCATCCCACACCTGACATCTCATCCCACACCTGACATCTCATCCCACACCTGACATCTCATCCCACACCTGACATCTCATCCCACACCTGACATCTCATCCCACACCTGACATCTCATCCCACACCTGACATCTCATCCCACACCTGACATCTCATCCCACACCTGACATCTCATCCCACACCTGACATCTCATCCCACACCTGACATCTCATCCCACACCTGACATCTCATCCCACACCTGACATCTCATCCCACACCTGACATCTCATCCCACACCTGACATCTCATCCCACACCTGACATCTCTACCGACACCTGGCATCTCATTTCACACCTGACATCTCACCCCACACCTGACATCTCTACTGACACCTGACATCTCACCCTACATGCGACATCTTATCCCACACCTGACATCTCATCCTACATCTGACATCTCATCCTACACCTGACATCTCATCCCACACCTGACATCTCATTCACACCTGACATCTCATTTTACACCTGACATCTCATCCCACACCTGACATCTCATCCCACAGAAACCTGCCTTCATTCCTAACATTTTCTCCTCTAATTCCTTATTCCCACCCATAACATTGTATTCCCATCCCACCCCTACTCCACCTTCAGTGTCCATATCTCTCCCTTCACTGGCCTAATCCCAATGTTTACCATGTAATCCATAGTACCACCCATGTAGCCATTTAACAGTGTGTGTCTAATTTATTGTTTAACAGGGCGAGTCAAACATTTAGAGTGCTCCAGATTGTATTTATTGGAACAAAGTTGATGTGCCAGAAACAAGTTTATATACAAGCTATCTTGTCAAAATTAATTTTTGGATGATCTCCCTTCAGGAGAGGTACAGGTGGGCCGAGATCCAGATCATGTTTTTCTTTTGATAGACATTCTGGTCTACTTCCAATCTATTCAAAAATTTACACCATTTTCAGCTGTAGTAACTATATTCAGAATTGTCAATTATCAATGGCTTTATAATTTGTGTCACTACAAAGTTTTAATTAAGGGGGAGATAATCCAATATTAAATCCAGTAGAGGGATTCCTGTAAAATACTTAAAATCTGAGGTAACCACTCTAGCAATATCTGCATTTGATTCTCATTCAGCCATTCAGACTTCAGATATGGTTTATATCTAATGAAGATTTGATACCGCTAATACCCCCACTCCAACCCACTGCACAAATTTAGTAATAACTAATAGGGGACATTGCATAACCCTATATAGTTTTACTCAATTAACTCCCATTTTATGTCAGGGTTCTGTGTACCAAATTTACCAATTCAAGTATACACCCCCTCCCATTAACTTAGTTGGGTGTTGGGGGTGTTATTGTATAAGATTCATCATGTAGTTCTTAAATTTCCCAATTGAAATTTCATTGAATTAGAAGAGAAATTACAAAAATACTACAGTAGATTTATATATACATGTATAAAGATTGTTTTTTGGTAATGAATGATAATGTTTCACATTTATGAATATGGATGTATGACTTTACGATATATATAAACATTATAAATACTTCATTGGGTTTTAGTGCATTTGTATAATATTAACAACTAAACTATTATATGGAAATATTTTCCATAAATTTCTAGGACAGTGAATGGAGTTGAGCAGTCTCCCATAAAAACAATTATCTATACACTATAAACACACCACGCTATGTTAGGGTTGGAACCAGCATGGAAATTAGTCTCAATTGGGTATTTGTTGTAAATTGGTCATATCTGTTACCATGGAAACCTGTATTCCTCTTGGTAGAAATTGATCATCAGTTCATTTCGCTTGCTGGTAGATTAAAAACAGAACATACCAAACTTGTTTAGGATTTCCATAAACATCCCGAGATTTTCCAGGCTTTCCAGAGGTCTATAATATTATCAGATGCTGATGGACCGAGGAGGCCTCAGGAGAATTATTGGAGTGCATGTATTGACCAGTCCAAGCTTAAGCTTGCTATCTATCGGTCAGAGTATAATTCTGGAAACCACTCTAGCCAGGGACAAGCACCTCATCATTCATTAGTCACACACCACAAATCACCAGTTTGAAGTATTGGTCATTCTCGTATGTTCAGCATGGTCATTGATGGACATTATTAACAGATTTCAGACCCTATTACCTGGTACAACTTCCAAATTATATTCGTTTGCTAGATGATTTGTACTTTTTGATGTGTTTTGATCATAACCCCTATCATACTGTATTATAAGTGTGAGCGGTGTCAGAAGGAAAGTTATTCTGTGAAATAAAAGCATAATATTTCATGCCATAAAAATATCAAGATTTCAAACTCAATTCAAAGCTTTACTGTGGGTTTTTTTAACATAAATTGGCATCTTGATATGAAATTGTGACAACAGCAGGCCTACAGTAAAACCTTGTTAGTCTGAACACTTTGGTTGGTATGCAGAGTAGAACCTTGTTAGTTAGAACCTTGTTAGTCTGGACACTTTAGTTTGTGTGTATAGAGTAGTAGAACCTTGTTAGTCTGGACACTTTGGTTTGTGTGTACAGTAGAACCTTGTTAGTCTGGACACTTTAGTTTGTGTGTACAGTAGAACCTTGTTAGTCTGGACACTTTGGTTTGTGTGTACAGTAGAACCTTGTTAGTCTGGACACTTTAGATTGTGTGTATACAGTAGAACCTTGTTAGTCTGGACACTTTAGTTTGTGTGTATACAGTAGTAGAACCTTGTTAGTCTGGACACTTTGGTTTGTGTGTACAGTAGAACCTTGTTAGTCTGGACACTTTGGTTTGTGTGTACAGTAGAACCTTGTTAGTCTGGACACTTTGGTTTGTGTGTACAGTAGAACCTTGTTAGTCTGGACACTTTGGTTTGTGTGTACAGTAGAACCTTGTTAGTCTGGACACTTTGGTTTGTGTGTACAGTAGAACCTTGTTAGTCTGGACACTTTGGTTTGTGTGTACAGTAGAACCTTGTTAGTCTGGACACTTTGGTTTGTGTGTACAGTAGAACCTTGTTAGTCTGGACACTTTGGTTTGTGTGTACAGTAGAACCTTGTTAGTCTGGACACTTTGGTTTGTGTGTACAGTAGAACCTTGTTAGTCTGGACACTTTGGTTTGTGTGTACAGTAGAACCTTGTTAGTCTGGACACTTTGGTTTGTGTGTACAGTAGAACCTTGTTAGTCTGGACACTTTGGTTTGTGTGTACAGTAGAACCTTGTTAGTCTGGACACTTTGGTTCGTGTGTACAGTAGAACCTTGTTAGTCTGGAAAGTTTGGTTTGTGTTTACAGTAGAATCTTGTTAGTTTGGACATTTTGGTTTGTGTGTTCAGTAGAACCTTGTTAGTCTGGACACTTTGGTTTGTGTGTTCAGTAGAACCTTGTTAGTCTGGACACTTTGATTTATGTCACATCACTGAAAATTTTTCATGGACAATAGATAAAATAACCTAATATAAATTAGAGCAATTAATGTTGTTTTTCCATATAATTTTGACATTAATCTATAAGTGTAGAAACTTACAAAAATCAACCCGTTCAGATAATTTATGTTATCCTAGAGTGAGTGATTTGAGGGGTATGGCAATATGTTATCCTCTAAGATCTGCCATATATCTAAGCTCATCTGTTTTCATAGATAAGCGGATTAGGAGCAAGCATTACATTGACTATATAGAGTACTTCTCACTTCGAACAAAGTAAAAGTGTGGCCAATAAATCACTTGCTAAGTACATGTATAGCATTTATATTCCCAGGAACTATAAACATGGCCCATAACATTTACAATGTTAAACCACAAGTGTAAAATACTGATCTTGTGTTTTAACATTATAAACATTATTTAACAAACAGGGGGGATAATCTGAATATTAAGAATAAGGGACATTACCCATGTTTGACTGTAAAATAGGTTTTACAACATGTCATGCCTCTAAACATCAGCATTGTATACCATATTACAAGAACTTGTCAGTCTTTTACATGTGAATCATGACACAATAATGTGTCTGAAAGGATAAAAGGCATAAATGTTTATTGTAACAGATTAATGTACCATGAGCACAGAAAGATTCAAAATATGGCTGACTTTTTTCATCCACAACTTACATATTTTGGTTGATATATTAGAAAGTGCCCCCCACCCCCCCCAAACCAATCCCCACCCCCCACTTAGTAACAATTATTTAAGCGCCCTGGGCGCTAATTACGGCGAATATAGTAATAAAAGTTTTCATCATAAAGAGACATTTAGAACTAGGTTAAAGTTGTAACAGTAAACAGACAATATGATTTCAAAGAAAAACAAGGACGTCATCAAGCTTTAAGGTAGTAAAGGGAGATAATCATGGTTTTACTCTGAATAGACTTAAGACCTAATTCAGGTTTAACTGTATCCTAACCTGACAGTATGACCTTATTATAGAAAAAAAGACAAGATGATCTCTAAAGTGAACATACATGTAAAACGATGAAATCTATATCAACATCATGTGGTTCCTTCATTTTTTCAATTTGCTCAGCAATTCGCGCACTCTGTTGCTTTAATTGAAAGATTTCTATATAGCAACTACACCACAAAATACAATGATAAATCATCAATTCATTAGATGTTAATTCAAACAATCAAGTTTTAATTGACAAAGTTTGAGATAACAACCATTTTAGAAGAGCAATGATACAGTTTAATTTTTACAATTAACATGAATCTATTTAGAGCTTTTTGGGATCATATACACCATACCAAGGCATTTCTCCAAACAATGTGCAGATCTTTTGAACAGTTTACAGATATGAACTTATATCTATATCAACACCTACCTTACATGTGCCAGTCATCATCTCGCAGACCAAAAAGCTTGATCTTATACAATGTCCAACACTTTGGAATCAAAACATTTCCACACTCAAGACATTTAGCTGACACAGTGGAGAGAAAAAATTCATTTGAAAATCAATTTCTCACAGTACCTGCATGTTGAGATGTATTTGTTGAGAAGCGGAGATAGAGAGGCACATCCCTATGGTGCTAGTACAAGATGTGGGACTGGGCTATAGATAAATAACGCTGCCTACAACATGTGCCAGGCCTATAGGTATATAGGTACTCGACCTGACCTAGCTTTGTACAGGGCCATTCCACCTATCTATACCTACCTACACCTGCTACAAGCTTTCTCTCTGTAAACAGAGGTCAGATGTGTCGACTCCTGAAGCATTGGAGCGTTTTCCTTGTCAGCGAAAAAACTCTAATGCTATCTTGTCTTCTACTCTTTGTGTAAGAGTTAGCGGAGCTAATTGATAGCTTCCTATTGACTCCAACTTACCGTATTTAGAAAATTATTTTATGTTTGATAATTGAATTTTCTATTAATTTGATGTTAACGAGTTAAAAACAATGTTCTATTTAAAATCTTTGAAATGCAAAATATTACAAAAGAACACTATTTAATGTAATTAATATTGGTGCTGCCTCTTCCCCGTTTTAATCATAATAAACCTCTTCAGTCCTTTTATCATCATACCCTGCTACATGCAGTATACACATGATGTACGTAACTAATTATAGGGTAATGACACAGTATTCTATTAGGCCCTTGTTTTATAAACCCCCCATCCTCAATAGAATAATTTATCATTCTCTCGAGGCTGATTAATAAAGCATGGGAGATACTGCTTCCACAGCAGGAAATGCAATCAAGCCTTGTTTGTTAGCAGTCATTCATCTTTCAGATAAAATCACAGGAGCATGTAACTATTCTTGGGACAGGGAACTTGTGTACTATTATATAAATGTAGAACACAAATATTTGCACAAGATGTTACAGTTACATTGTATCATTTACATGTTGAGTGCATGCAGACTGTCAATTTGATATCCAATTCAAAATCACATACATTGTGAAAATATGTTTCAACTACCAATGTTCTGAACAATAACTACATGTAACTGATTGATATCATCTAAAAGACTATTGATTATTAAAGTTATATTTCGTGTCCACTCTAACAAACTGTTGTAAAACATACAATTTGTGAATAGGGATGCATATTACGATGCTTTAGATCCATAAAAAAGCACCAACATACCATTGAGATAGACGGAAATGTTTCGTGAAATATCATGCATTTTGAAAACGGCTACAGATCAACGTCATGTTTAAAACTTCAGCTAATATCAGAATCTAGAGTCCTATTATGTGGCCGACATCTGCAATATATGTACAATTGTAGCCTCCCGAGTCGCATCTATAGTGACCAACATCGGCAATACCCATACAGATGGGAATAGATCTTAGCCAGGAGTTTCAACGTGTACATGAGAAAAAGTAATATATATATAATGAATTATTCAATAAGTTTGTGAATGCAAACTTTACAATCCTACTACATACCTCAAACTTAGCAAGATGATAAAGATTAATATTGATAAGTCGGTTTTGTCAACCAATCATCAATGATTGTGATTGTACATGTATTATAATATTATGTATTTTCACGGTATTGATTTTTTTTTTTAAGCTCATAATTTTTAGAAGTCTGATTTCATTTCTTGTCGTCATTAACATATTTCCAAATATGTGTTTTGCCTGAAGCATATAGTATGAATTTCTGTAGGATATCATAGGTTTGTATACGCGAGTCCATTGTAGAAGATAATTGTTACATAAAATGTCAGGACTGATTCTCCTTTTATCTTTAGAAGTGTCTCTGGAGCAGATTTAAGGTTAAAAGGATCACAGAGAACAGTTACCATGGAAACAAGACACCATTATTTCTAACAGGAACCATGAGGACATTTCATTACAGTAATAACTTTATCACTGATTGCCTTTAAGAATCAAGACAAATCGTTGTAGAAACACCATGATCTCCATCCATGATCATGTGTCTTCACAATCCTAAAAACAGCTTATTTTGGTCTTAAAGCCCCATTATGTTTTTGGGAAAAAAATATCGTCATAAAGTACCAAACTTTGCTGAACGGTAGAGTATATATCCTTATGAAAGTATCCTCTTTTAAAAAATGCCCAACATTTCCATGTTTTCTTATATGAAATCTTATATGTATCATATACTAAAACAATTATATAACATTGTATCACTCACCGTTTGCTCGAAACTATCCTCTCTCTCGACCATGCTTGTTTTGTTTACTATCCGGGTATCGAACATATACATATGCTCGAGGTATTTTTAACTACCGGTATGCAAATCAACTCGATCTATTTTAAGAAGTCTTTACTAATTGATTATTACATAATTATCTTCATAGGAAAGAAACCAAATGAAGAACCTTTCACAAGGGATGTTAATGTATATTTTAGCAAAGTTTGATGAAAGCATAATGGGACTTTAATGATATTGACCATTTTTATTGTGTTGACTGCTAGGATTGTCTATTATCCATAGATATGGTCAATTTTTCTGAACTAGAAATCTCTGAGAGATGGAAATCCCTACCTTCCATATATCAAAACAGGATGGGACTTAATGACATGGGACAGGGCAGACTTGGTTTAATTTTCATGGTGTGAGCATCATTATAAACAGTCATGATGTCTGTTTTTATAAGGTTTTATTGTGTAACATCTATGTATCAACAGTCATCCTTGGATGAAATATTTTAAAATTGACATGTATGTATCGCTGTGATAATTTGGAAACAAGTATTGACTTTATAGTGCTGTCCCAATGAATCGTACTTCAATTAACATATATAGCACCTGGAATCCTCGTCGCCAAATGGCATGTACATGTGCTACTGATGAATTAGATAAGAAAAAAGGTTTGTTTTAGATATTGACTCGACATGCTGAATCAAGTTGCTAATATTCGCAGGTTTTTTTTTTTTCCAATTTTGCTAAATTTGCCAATTCATCCAATTGTGATACTTATCAAAATCATGGTTTCACATAGTATGGCTTGTCAAATGAATCACACTTTCAAAGTCAACAAAGATAATTTTTAAAATAAACCCCAGTTAATAAGTTTCAAACATTAAATAGCAAAAATTTTATACCACCTAAATTTAACAACTAAACAGTATCCATTTGGTCACTCTAGATCTATCTCCATTTGGTTCTGTTGGCAGACTTAAATCACATGTAGTACAGTACATGTACATGTACTATCCCTGTACTATAAGTAGTGCCCAGTGGTAATGTTCCTATATAAGGTAAACTCTGTTTTAGGCATGCTACCATGATTGTTGAGCATCCAGTAATTAGTTCGGCTAAACAACTGTTTTCCTCACACCTCTAAACTAATCAATGAGACTTTCCGTTCCATGACCAAGTACTTTTGTGGTTGTGATTTTTTAAACTGTTTTGGAAGCTTGAATTAGGAGGGAATGAAGTGCTAAATTTGGAAGTCTATTACACCATCAAACTGCCCCGATTTCAGCTGTTGTATTAGATTAGGCCAGAGATACTTCTAACTTCTACACAGAACCTATGGTTGTAGTTTATCTCAGAAACAGAAACATACATCCTTAAATTGAACATTCTAATGGAATTTAATTCCTCCAAACTAGGATTCTCACAAGTTCACATTTTATCGTACAAAATATAGAGTGGTGACTCGCGGGTTTCAAACGATGAAATCTCTCTTGTCTATAACAAACCTTTATTCAGCCTACATCAAAGTCATTTGTACATGCATGTTGATAATTGAAGTAGATGATATGAAAATACAAATGTATGATCACAAAATTGAATTGTATTATCAAAACCTATTGAAGTCAAAATAAAAGCTTTTTAAAATGTTTTGATAATTGTCAGATTGTTTTAAATGTAATACAGTCAAACCTGTCTATAAAGACCACCCAGGGAAGTCAAACCTGTCTATAAAGACCACCAGGAGAACAGAAACCTGTCTATAAAGACCAACTATGGAACGGACAAACCTGTCTTTACCAACTACGGAACTGACAAACCTGTGTATAAAGACCACCCAGGGAACAGACAAACCTGTCTATAAAGACCATCCAGGGAACCAAGAACAAAATGGTCTTAAATTAAGTGGTCTTTATACACAGGTTTGATAGTGTTGTAATTGACCAGTTGGGACCCTGAGAAAGTGTTTTTTATTATTACCATATGTCACTTGAATTTTTTTTCATGCAGCAGCATAGACAGCCCTGAAGGCAAAATATGTTTTGTTTTAAGTAGTTTTAGTTTTGAATTACTAATGATATTTCTATATCACCCTTGTGTTTATAGTATATTGATATATAGTGGCCAATCTAATTAAAATTAGACTTGTAATTCCGCTCCACTGCGATATTGGAGCGTAACGTAGAGTATCGTAGAGTATCGTAGAGTATCGTAGTGGAGCAGAATTACAAGTCTAATTTTAATTAGATTGTATAGTGGCCATCTGATTTTGTATGATATGTTTCTTTGATCTCTTGAAGTTAATACACTGTTGCATTTTACATTTTCTTGTTTGATGTGCTAAAGTGAACAGTCGGGCAAGATTGGCTAAAGTCGGTAAAAATGGTGTGAATGTATCCAGTATAATTTCTTATGAAATGGAAAAATAAAATCTCTCGTCAAAATCTGTCTGCGTACGAAGAAATTAATTTAAAGTATGGAAATTCTAAAACGTCCTCCCGGCTCACTATGTCCGTGGTTACATTTCCATGCAGCCTCGCTTTCAATGCTTTCAAATTTTCTTTACTTTAATGGTCAGAACTGGGAAACTAAGCAGTAAGAGAGGGAATGTCTGTTTTCATAAGGTTTTATTGTGTAACATCTATGTATCAACAGTCATCCTTGGATGAAATATTTTAAAATTGACATGTATGTTAGCTGTGATAATTTGGAAACAAGTATTGACTTTATAGTGCTGTCCCAATGAATCGTACTTCAATTAACATATATAGCACCTGGAATCCTCGTCGCCAAATGGCATGTACATACTGTGACTAGTATGAAATAGATAAGAAAAAGGTTTTTTTTAGATATTGACTCGACATGCTGAATCAAGTTGCTAATATTCGCAGGTTTTTTTTTTTTTTTCCAATTTTGCTAAATTTGCCAATTCATCCAAAGTTGTGATACTTATCAAAATCATGGTTTTACATATAGTATGGCCTGTCAGATGAATCACACTTTCAAAGTCAACAAAGATAATTTTTAAAATAACACCCAGTTAATAAGTTTCAAACATTAAATAGCAAAAATTTTATACCACCTAAATTTAACAACTAAACAGTATCCATTTGGTCACTCTAGATCTATCTCCATTTGGTTCTGTTGGCAGACTTAAATCACATGTAGTACAGTACATGTACATGTACTATCCTGTACTATAAGTAGTGCCCAGTGGTAATGTTCCTATATAAGGTAAACTCTGTTTTAGGCATGCTACCATGATTGTTGAGCATCCAGTAATTTAGTTCGGCTAAACAACTGTTTTCCTCACACCTCTAAACTAATCAATGAGACTTTCCGTTCCATGACCAAGTACTTTTGTGGTTGTGATTTTTTAAACTGTTTTGGAAGCTTGAATTAGGAGGGAATGAAGTGCTAAATTTGGAAGTCTATTAACACCTAAACTGCCCCGATTTCAGCTGTTGTATTAGATTAGGCCAGAGATACTTCTAACTTCTACACAGAACCTATGGTTGTAGTTTATCTCAGAAACAGAAACATACATCCTTAAATTGAACATTCTAATGGAATTTAATTCCTCCAAACTAGGATTCTCACAAGTTCACATTTTATCGTACAAAATATAGAGTGGTGACTCGCGGGTTTCAAACGATGAAATCTCTCTGTCTATTACAAACTTTATTCAGCCTACATCAAAGTCATTTGCACATGCATGTTGATAATTGAAGTAGATGATATGAAAATACAAATGTATGATCACAAAATTGAATTGTATTATCAAAACCTATTGAAGCCAAAATAAAAGCTTTTTAAAATGTTTTGATAATTGTCAAATTGTTTTAAATGTAAAACAGTCAAACCTGTCTATAAAGACCACCCAGGGAAGTCAAACCTGTCTATAAAGACCACCAGGAGAACAGAAACCTGTCTATAAAGACCAACTACGGAACGGACAAACCTGTCTTTACCAACTACGGAACTGACAAACCTGTGTATAAAGACCACCCAGGGAACAGACAAACCTGTCTATAAAGACCATCCAGGGAACCAAGAACAAAATGGTCTTAAATTAAGTGGTCTTTATACACAGGTTTGATAGTGTTGTAATTGACCAGTTGGGACCCTGAGAAAGTGTTTTTTATTATTAACGTCATGTAACCCAGATTGGCACACATTTTTCTTATTTTTAAGCATCTATTTTTCAGTTTGCAATAAAATTCCAATTTTTTGTATCAATCTTAACAAATAGAGCCTATCATCTGTCTGTTGGTTTATGTTTGGAATTCTTTCTGCACGTGTTTCCATAAATAGCATCCTTGGATACAGGTCTGGAACGCACTGCTATCAACCAGGTGCGCGAACCCAGATTGGCACACCCAGGTAAAAACAGTGAGCATAGAAAAATATCGGGATATTTCAAATATAATTTGACTTATATTGAAACTGCAATACAAAAATCAACAATTAATGCCATTGAACACTTTTTCTCTATATGTATTATTTGGATGATTGACGTCAAAATCAATGTAGTCATTACGCAGGTAAAATTTCATCTTTATGGTTATCACTTACCTTTCTTACATAATTTTTTACAGACAATATTTAGGCATATTTTGCCTTTGTAAGCTTTGTGTGTGTTTTACTGGTTAT
>SAYR01070800.1:656709-692868 GCA_004382745.1 Argopecten irradians irradians
CGTAGAGTATCGTAGAGTATCGTAGTGGAGCAGAATTACAAGTCTAATTTTAATTAGATTGTATAGTGGCCATCTGATTTTGTATGATATGTTTCTTTGATCTCTTGAAGTTAATACACTGTTGCATTTTACATTTTCTTGTTTGATGTGCTAAAGTGAACAGTCGGGCAAGATTGGCTAAAGTCGGTAAAAATGGTGTGAATGTATCCAGTATAATTTCTTATGAAATGGAAAAATAAAATCTCTCGTCAAAATCTGTCTGCGTACGAAGAAATTAATTTAAAGTATGGAAATTCTAAAACGTCCTCCCGGCTCACTATGTCCGTGGTTACATTTCCATGCAGCCTCGCTTTCAATGCTTTCAAATTTTCTTTACTTTAATGGTCAGAACTGGGAAACTAAGCAGAACTTGGCCGTCGTATTAATATGTGAGAACTTTTGAAAGGCCAATAACGCATTTAGACTGGTTTTCTTTGCCCGACTATTCACTTTAATAAACAGGTGATATTGACTATACACCGTAAAATATTACCATAATATTATCTGGGTTATATTAAAGTCAATGTTTTTTTCTTAATTAAAATCTTCTTGATATTATTATACTTTATAAAATGTTTTACACTTGTAACAATTAAAACTGCCACGAACAAAACATACTTCTTTATCTTTTAGACAACCTTGTATTTTTTACATTGAAAATCGACAGAATTCCTGGATATGTTTATAATAAAGCTAGATTTTTAGGCATAAACCAGATACAATTTGAATAAAAAAAAAAGGCTTCTCCAGTCCAAAAAACTTTCCAACCCATCATATCAGATACATGTGATACAGTGGGCCTCAGTAGGACAGACAAAATCTATAGTTCAAGGGAAGTAACTCCTTCATTACTGAGACACTCTCTACCAGTGGGCAATTTTTCCAGTGGCTGTTTCTACCTGTTAAAGATGCTCCACCGCTGACAAATGGTATTTTTTCACTATCAAAAACAGGATCAGACGTTTTGGAATTTTTCTTAGTTTCAAAAGTTACTTACTTTACACCATTACCACCATTGGAAAGTTTGAGCTTCTTATTTTACTTCAACATAAAAATATTAAAAACAATTAATTGCATCCCAAAAAATTCTGTGGCACTTTGTTTCTATATAGAATGAAGTTCTGACTGCGCATGCACCAAAAGCAAAATAAATTATTTCATATTATTTTTTGTGTAAATTAGACATAATATATCACGATTTAACACCATTTGTTGTTCAATAATAAGTATCGTTTTATGGTCTGTCGGCGTGGAGCATCTTTAATGTGATCTCTTTTGTCATTATGAGGTTTTTTCTAGATAATTAAGTGCAAAATTCATATTTTATCTTGCAGATAATTTCACACATTGTTTTTTCAGTTTTAACTGAAAATTTTATGTGAATTAAACCTGACCTTATTAGTTGGCTCTTCCAACCTAATAAACTACAACGGTGATATGCATCATCATAGGGACTTAAATGGTTATAACATGAATTTATTTTGTTTCCATTTTTTTTTTTTTTTTTGGTGGGGGGGGATTGGTGTGCCCCTAAATGATGAAGAACACAACTAAGAGGGAACAGACTGGAAGGAAACAGAAGACAATGAAAACATAAAGGGTACAGGAGGGTCACAGGAGGGGCATAGGAGGGCACAGGAGGGGCACAGCTTGGATGACATAGCCTAGTGGATACAAAAAAAAGGAACAGTTTAGGAGGGACACAGTGCATTGACACAAAGGGACTAGCATAAAGAGGGGCTCAGCATAAAGGATCAGGACGGTCATAGCCTGAGGATTGGTAGGCGAAGGCAGCAGACTATATATAAACACAACTTAGAGAGACAAAGTCTAACCGAATCATTAAAAAGTTTATTGATCAGAAGAGAAGGAGTGATTTTATAAGACTAAGAAGAATCATCTGTCTGGTAGGACAAATTTGATGTCAGTACAGGTGATTCTTACTAACGAAGAACTGTAAGTACTGGGTCTGTTTACATCACATTACAGTAGGAGAGACCACAGTGCATTTCCTTGATAACCATCCTCATCCTGGTTCTACAGTAGTGATCTTTATGTCACATTTGTTTTTAACAATGCATCAGCAGAAGAAGTTGTAAGGTTAATTAGCTACTCCAACTAAGAACAAGGAATCTTAAAAGTTAACACAATAAGACATTTTTTAAACATAACATTGTATGACGAATGACACTTCTGAATATTACGTTGATGACGACGAGACACTTCTGAAATATTATGTTGTATGATGACGGAAACTTTGAAATATTATGTTGTAATGACGACGACACACTTTCTGAATATTATGTTGTATGACGACGACACACTTCTGAAATATTATGTGTATGCTGACGAGACACTTCAAATATTATGTTGTATGATGACGAACACTTCCGAAATATTATGTTGTATGATGACGAGACCATTCTTGAAATATATTGTTGTATGATGACGAGACACTTCCTGAAATATTAATGTTGTATGACGACGACACACTTCTGAAATTTATGTTGTATGATGACGAGACACTTCTGAAATATTATGTTTGTATGCTGACGAGACACTTTCCTAAAATATTATGTTGTATGATGACGAGACACTTCTGAAATATTATGTTGTATGAATGACGAGAACACTTCTGAATATTATGTTGTATGTGACGAGCACTTCAAATTATGTTGTATGAAGACGAGACACTTCTGAAATATTTGTTGTATGAATGAGAGACACTTCTGAAAATATTATGTTGTATGCTACGAGACACGTTTTCAAAATATTATGTTGTATGATGACGAGCACTTCGAAATATCATGTGTATGTGACGAGACACTTTCTGAAATATTATGTTGTATGACGACGAGACACTTCTGAAATTTAATGTTGTATGCTGACGAGACAACTTCCAAAATATTATGTTGTATGATGACGAGACACTTCCGAAATATTATGTTGTATGACGACGAGACACTTCTGAAATATTATGTTGCATGACGACGAGACACTTCTAAATATTATTTTTGCGACACATAAGACACTTCTGAAATTTTAGTTTGCAAGGACAAGACATGTCTTCGAAATATTAGGTTGTGTGACGTATCATCAACCCATGTAATTAAGTAAAACTAAATATTAAACTTCAGCGAATCAAAATACACTGTACACATATACAAATTCAACCAATTCTTAATATTTCACGAATCAATATTATGCCACCAAAGTGATGGTCTGTAAGATCTTGAAAATATCGCCTACAAAAACAAACAAAAAAGCCAGCTAACAGTATTATGTAACATGTGACCTAACTGACAACCTTGACGCCAATCCTGGAGTCAATATGTTTGTGGTGTAATATAGCAAACATTTGGTTATAGTATTAACAGTAGTAGGATTGTTCACATTGCCAGTGTGTGGTCTATAGGCAGCTTTGATCACTTCACTTTAGAAGGAACGGAGTGACCATTCAAATATTCAGATCATTGTCATGGATTACAATAGTATTAAAACAAAAAAAATTGAAATGAGGGGTCTAGAATAATCAGATGGACCTTTTTGTGCATAAGAGATGTAAAGGGAACTTAGGCTTGATTTTAATCAAGAATGAACTCCAAAATCTAACTGAATGCAGCATATTTATGAAAATTGCTCAAGGAAATATCATTCCCAATCATCCAAATAAATATAGAATTAAGAAACCTACATGATTCTTTTTGAAACCCAACCCATCAACATGATGAAAAAGATTGGTAATTTGAGTACTCTGAAGCTGGATATATCTTACCTAGATATTTAAAAAAGAAAGAATTTTATATATATAAAAATATAATTTTTAGAATGAATTTTGTAACCAGTTTGTAACTCATTCACCCCTGAAAATACATAATGAACTGTTCCAGCGATTGAATCAGAAGAGTTGAAATGTGTCTGGAGGGGTGAATGAGCTTATAGACAATTACATTACATAAAGAATAAGCCCCCATGTTCTCTGTACATAACTTAATCTGATACTCACAAGGGACAAGAAGCATTATGTTAGGAGCTAGCCAAAATCAAATTATAGATAATACAAACATTCTCTGAGACTACGGATTAAGCTGTTTGATCAGATTGACAAATCTTTAAATTTGTGTAATGTTTCTTCGATCCTTCTGATTCCTTTGGGGATAAGATAAAAAGTTGTCTGTTCACGTTCTGATACTCCGACATTCTTATTTCTGAAGACCTAAACACATAACTACAAATGTATTGCTCTTCACACCCTGTATTCATTAATATTTAACATCATCAAGAGAAAATAAAAATCTCTACTTTATTTCACAGTTGAGAGCATACAAGTTACCTGTTAATACATCTCACTTCAATTAAAAAACTTTTTTTTTTTCTACAAATTTGAATCCTTAATCTTATTGCTTGGATGGACAATTGACAAGAAGAGCAAGGAGACAATCACACGCACAAGGTCAAAACACATGAGTCATTGTAACTGGAAATGTTCAGGATTTTTTTGTGATAAAGAGTTGAGCTTTGCCATGTGAAGTAGATACGATGGTTAGATAAGAGTGTGATGGTGGATTTTACCAGCAGTAACTCCAGGATTCTGAGGAATCCCAGGGATGATAAGGAAGGGTACACTTTCACAGTCTGTAACAGCGAGATAAAACTACCTCACAGGTACCATGGTAACAAACACACTCCACAGTAACAAAAATATCATATCATTTAGCATCACAGGGCACTTGTGTGAAAAATTTTCACTTTCTCAAAACATGCAGTAGTCAAAAGTGAATAAACTTGTGATGTATTTTACTTCTTTGTGAAGTCGCTAGGGTACTTGGTAGAGAAATGTTGAATAGAAATGCCAGTATATCAGAGTCATAAGAGTGATTCAGCATTTGTACACATGTCATCTTTAACACCACTAAGTGTAGCATGTAAACTCCTCTAGTGACTTTGGCTGTTGGTATATGTCAGTATACATGGAATACTTCAGGTAAAAGATCTTACACAGTATTCTGTGATCCTTGGATATCAATCACATGAAGGTGAAAATCAATCATACGGGGGTATACAGTTGGGGTAGGGGATGGGTGGTGTACTACAGTAGGGTATGGAGTCACAATGTACAATCAACAGAAAGAGGAAGGAGAGACAGGGGAATAAGGGAATATACAATATGTTTATACACAACATCCAGGGTTCAATCAATTATTGGACTTACCAAAAGAGGGGGGGGGGGAGAGGAACTAATATGTTTTACTACATGTATTACTAAAACAATCCATAAGGTTTTAATAGTAGTAATTGGATGATAAAGGAACTGGGGTTTTATTAGTAAGGATCTGTAGTTGAATATTCCTCAAGTCAACTATATACAATGGAGACAAATGGATCACATTGTACGTGATTGCACCCCTGAAGTTTCAAGGGTACAAAGGGATGTGACAATCTAAAGCAGCTTTATATGGTAGTTGAGTTACCAAGACGACTGCTATTACCCTGAAGATCATGAGTTAACCTCTGACAAAAACCACTCATTAGATCAATTAAGAACTATTTGATACATCAACTGAAATAAATATTTTAAAATTCTTTTTGATAAAATAAAAATTCATTTGTTTTGACCTCTAAATTACCGAAGGACAAATGTTAGGTAACAAATTGTAATTGTGCTGTAGCTTAGGTAACTGTTTATGTAATATTGCTGTCTTTGAAATACAGTTTTTTGTAGAAACATTTCAATTTCTAATGGGATTCCCTAAAGAAGACATCGTCCCTAGAATTCCATTTTTATATAAGGATTCAACTGTGATAAAATTAAAATGGTTCTTTGATTTTGAAACCTATAATATTACAGAAACCTCTCTAAGGAATATTTCTGATATTGTTTTACATTGAATTTTTTTGTTTTCACTTTTCACACAATCAAAGGCCATGACATCAGATCAACCTCAAATCATATTCACTATATTTTATATACCTCATTTTGTTAAGTGTTTGACATGTACAGTTGATATTAACAAAACCATCTCTTAGAATGAAATGGGCATTGTTCGCCAATCTTTTTGCTGATGAATTTTACAATTCTTTGTGATGTAAAAAGTCTCAAAACTATAAGTATAGCATGTAATTGATGGATTGCCAGCTGTCAATCAACTGTAAGGGTATGAAGGCATTTTTTATCACATTGAATAGGTACACATACTTTATATCTGTCCTTGCGGGTAAGTATTGATTGTGACGTCATGTGTTTGTGAGCGTAACGTCATATCTTTCAGAGAAAACGATGTGAATTGCGCTCACAAAATAATGACGTTACAATCGATACCTACCCGCAACGGAGCTTACTCTGCAATATGCAAAGACAGAATAGGTACACATACGTTTGCAAACATAAAGTGTAGCTATATTTTGCCTAGCGATGGTCAATATATAATCTAGCTGAATGTTCAAATTTCTAAGTGAGTTAATATCAACATACATCCAGAGAGACATAAAATCTGCTTTCAACTATTTCCTGAGTATTCTGGTATCAAAGATGATGCATGCTTTTGTAACAGTACAGAAAAAGCATTTGGACTATTACACTGGAACTGGCTCCAAGAATCGCCAAACAATCAAACTCAAACCATTAAAATATCAATCAGTTCTGGAATACTAACTTTGACAACCAAACAGTCAGAGTTATATTTCCAAACCTGTCCTCTTCTCCATCATCTAATTTCTTCAGTCATTATATAGACATGTACACCCTGGACCACAATCCATTCTGGATATCAAATGTAAAGATTACAGATGGATATCAACATTCCATCTACAAAAATGATAAAATCTTGACAAAAAACCCACTTAGCATCAACATGTCACAAGTGAATATGCCAAAATGATAAAATTTGACAATTATAGATTTGTCTTTGTAAAATTATCAGAAAGGGACTCAAAATGCAACTTTATTTTGAAATACTATGGAGTTATGAGGCTGTGGTAGTCAAGTGGTCAAGGTGTTTGGACATAATTACAAATATCTCCACTGACCTCCACCTCTGGGTAGTAAATTTGAAACCCACATGGTGATGTGGGACAGGTGCCATGGCTTGGCAGCAGGTCTGTGGTTTTTCTCTGGTACTCTATATAGCTTTCTTCACCATCTAGCTTAGAGCACGTCTCAAATGGCATTAGCTGTGATAATTAGAAATACATCAAACTCTGAAAACAAGTTTCTGTTAGACTAGTCATTGACCTCCACTTTACAAACAAACACTGTGACCTGGATGACCTCTTCTGTTGTTAACCTTCCAAAGTCTAAAGGAATAAATCAATCTATCAATCACCATTTACTATCAGAGCTCATCATAGTGAAGGTTCCAATAATACACCTATACTGTATTAGTGTCTTAGGCTGGGAATGTTTGGGCAGTCAGGTAACTTCTCCTGTCATGATCAGAAAATGATGAGTAAATAATACTGAGTGATGGAAGATGGCAACGGACAGGTCATCACACCATTTGTTTCTGAGAAAGTTTGAAAACTTCTTGGATGGATGATTGCAAGGCAACAGTGACCTCCATGTTGATTTGGCCAAGCTGGTGTAAAGTGACAGTTTACACAACATAATTATATATTTTTCATGGAAGTCTATTTTTTTAAGTAATACAAATATGCACATGCATACATTCAAAATGAAACGTATTCAATTATATGACGTTCGCCTAAATGTGTAAAGTCAAAATTATTACAAAAACCGTCTTTTTTTCTTTTTCGTCATGAAAATGCAATACAAATGCACTACAAAGTGTTGACTTCATGCAAAATAAATAAAACCTACAATTGACCATTTAAAAGAAAAAATACCTTCATTTATATATGCAGTCCTATCAAAGTGTACAGGACAATAATTTACGGGCCTTTTTATTGAGAATTAATTTAAATAAGGAAGGAAGGTTAGCAGATTTGTTAGCATCTCATCATCTTTATGCAATTACCATGGAAGGAGAAAGGGAACATGTTTTGTTACAGGACATACACAAATTATTATTTTCGGGAATCCATGCAATTTCGCAAGAAAGGTCAAACGCCAACTCAGTTGTTTTATGGTACAGAATTGCATAAAATGTACATGCTGTACATAAATATATATGCATTATGATTGTCAGTAAGAGTATATGCTCATCGAATTTGGTACAGGTTTTCATTAAGATGTTCTTAAATAATGAAGAGGCAAAAAATTGTATGTGCAAAAATGGAAGTGGTTGTACTTGTATTCTTACAGATTGTTTGTAGTTTTCTTTATTTCATTTTACTGTAACTATCGTGGTGGTCCAATCAGAGAAATGATAACAAGATATGGGCCTGATAGTTAGGAACATTCCGTAGATAAAACAGTAAATATTGACCTTGAATGACCTTTACCAGCATTACCTATTTAATTGGAGCAGGATTTCTGTAGCATGGAGGGTAAAAAATCCATTCATGATCTGCTTCTTTTCAGTAACTAATTTAAAAGGCTATCACAGGATGTGTGGAAGTGAATTGACTGCCAAACAGTCTACAATTTCTTTATAGTCCAAAGATTCCTTTAAAAGTTTGTACATGCCACTATAGCTAAATAGATCGAGTGTTCAACTGAAATCATTCTACATTTAATTCTGCATTGACAGTTTTGGACTTTATATTCATTCATTATTTGGTTGTGAAGGGTATTGTCTTTAATCTGAACCAAGATCTCTTACCATATTTGACCCGATAAGCACCCTATCCCCAATTATTGAATTGCCTTGGGTGCTAATAATGGCGAATACGTTATGTCACCAAGACATGATAATTACCTTATCTGTTTGTTTGCTATTTGATTGTTGCTTGGTTTTTTTTGCTATTTTGTTTTGTTTTGTTTTAGTTTCTAAATGAATGATAGCAGGATTATTATGTCGCAATGATGTCATATTTCCGGTCGATAAATATTGTTCCAGACTGAACAATCAACTTTGGAAAAGTTTAATCTATCATGGGCACTCTCCCTAGGCCAAAATTCCTGAAACTTCAATGAAAGTCTAAATATTATGTCAATAGGATTGCTTTTCATGTTTCATATTTCATGAGATATTGTCTCTTATTTTCTATGCTGAATTGAATTTCCAGTATCAGATTTGTATCCTATGTAAATATTTGGGGTGATGTTTCCTGAACGAAGTGTCTGTTACGTTTTTACCGCTGCGCCAAAGCGTCTACAAATCCAACACTAGGTCACAAGGAAAATGGTTTTCTTCAAACACCATGTACACACTTCCAAGTAAATATATTTTCCATTACCACAGGCGCATATGTCTGCTTCGATGAAATCAGATCTACATTGCACTATGTATTAAAGGTGAGTCACCTCAGTGTGGCTGAGCCAGAGCTCACCTCACGTCCAATGTGTATTGGAGGTGTTTAAAATCAATTTGTCACATGACCTTCTTTTGATTTTATCTCTTTTATAGATTTGTTAATTATTCTATAAAATATTTTCTGTACATTTTATCACATGATCTGCCTTAGATTGAGTGAATTAGTCCATGTAATATGCTAATTTGATTTGGTTTTTTTTGGTTTACTGGTAAATCCTACAGTATTTACAGCTAAGGGTGTAGGAAAGCTGGAGTACCCGGAGAAAAACATCAACCCTTCATGATTTAAGAAAGATCTCTTTTGTGACATCAATATAAAGTTGAAACCTCGAATACTATGTTTGATTGTATTTTTAATTAAGAAATGCTGTGTAGTGGTACAAAAACCCCAGAAAATCACACAAGCCAAAATAAATTACTATTGATATTTACCCATTAAACATTTCATACAATTCCTATGTTCTGAAATTGTAACATCTCATTTCTTCTAGCTCATTCAATATCAAACATTGATGATGCATACCAATGTAATATTTGGCATCTTATATCTAGAACATTATTTTTTATATTCTCAGAAATTATATCAGCTTGAAAATACTAGACACAAAGACTTCCTCAGCAGAGTTTCTTCACTAGATTGTCTCCCCCTTTTTTGATTTTTTAGGAACCTCCAGTAATAATCATACCATATTTTAGACTTTTTTTCAATATTCTAGAGACTGATGGCCAGTTCTAGATAATAGAAGTGACTATGAACTTGAAAATTTTTCCATTGAATTTTGACTGAAAACATGGTATGTCACTGTTGCCAAAGCTGTTTCATGATACCCCAAGTGAATATAAACTTAACATCTTATTAAAAAGGTTCATATTGAATTTTGAATAAAATATTGGCCTGTCCCCAGGATATAGGGATAGAAAGTTGCCAAGTCTGGAAGTGACTAACCTTCTAAACACACAAGTTGCACCACATACAGATATAAACCAAAATATCTGAAATTTGATTGATTCAAATTTCATTTATAAAGCCCTGGTGGGATGCCAACATTTTAATACTCCTGGTAAGTGGTAATCATCGACAGTAGGATTGTAAGTGGTACCCCAGTAAGTTATACATATATCTTTTTCCATGACGAAATATAATTTTGAAACGACTCCTCGAGCCATAATGTACGGCTGTGGTGAGCAGTCAAACCCCTAGTTTACTTATCAACTAGTATTTTCCCAGGCAAACTTAAGTGATAGAAGCAGGTGAGATGGATTAAACATTGGTGTGGCGGGAGGCTGATTGCCTCACCACGCCATAACATCTACTCTAATAATAAAGTAGTACTCCAGCATGGCCATCAATACATCATCTATATCTCTAGTACCTCTTAAGGATGATCATCGTCATTTTGACTGCATTTACGGTGGTATAAACCAGTTGGCAAATACATCTTTAATTTATGGAGAGCGTTAGAAACAGGCTTTTGGCTCTATACAGTAAGATGGAACCTCTATACTGTGACAGCGTGTTACACCTACCGTATTTAGAGGTGGTTAAATAAACATATAAATGGCATAAGGGAAGTAACTCTTGGATGTATAAGTACTACTCGAGCGCACCTTTGTTTCATTTCGCATGCGCACATTATCGCAGATGAAAAATTTCCATACTAGAAAATCAACATTTACTGAGGATAAAACAGCTCTGAACTATGAAACTACCAAGTAACTGACAACTAAATTGATTAAATTTGTGTTCTAGACATAGTTTATACCATTTTCACACTTTTTAGAGCAGACTATTGAGCGAAAAGTGGAAAACTAGAGTCATCGCACGGGGCAATATTTACCGTAACACTTGATTTCAGGTATTTTCTCAAGTTTATAGCTGAACAAAATCCCTCCTAGCTATGGTCATGTGGAAATATCACCATTAAAGAATTTCATGATGATCAGGGAATAATTATAGCAACAGCTAAAAGAAAATTTCCAAAGTGAATTAAAACGGAAGCAATATTATCGAAAAGTGTGCCATTTTGGGTAGCGTGCCAATTTGGGTAACATGACGTTACCATATGTCACTTGAATTTTTTTTCATGCAGCAGCATAGACAGCCCTAAAGGCAAAATATGTTTTGTTTTTTAAAAGTAGTTTTAGTTTTGAATTACTAATGGTATTTCTATATCATCCTTGTGTTTATAGTATAATGATATATAGTGGCTATCTGATTTTGTATGATATGTTTCTTTGATCTCTTGAAGTTAATACACTGTTGCATTTTACATTTTCTTGTTTGATGTGTTTATAAACCGGTGATATTGAGTGTACACCGTAAAATATTACCATAATATTCTCTGGGTTATATTAAAGTCAATGTTTTTTTCTTAATTAAAATCTTCTTTATATTATTATACTTTATAAAATGTTTTACACTTGCAACAATTAAAACTGCCACAAACAAAACATACTTCTTTATCTTTTAGACTACCTGGTTTTTTTGATATTGAAAATCGACAGAATTCTTGGATATGTTTATAATCAAGCTAGATTTTTAGGCATTAATCAGATACAATTTGAATAAAAAAAGGCTTCTCCAGTCCAAAAAAATATGTGATACAGTGGCCTCAGTAGGACAGACAAAATCTACAGTTCAAGGGAAGTAACTCCTTCATTACTGAGACACTCTCTACCAGTGGGCAATTTTTCCAGTGGCTGTTTCTACCTGTTAAAGATACTCCACCGCTGACAAATGGTATTTTTTCACTATCAAAAACAGGATCAGACGTTTTGGAATTTTTCTTTAGTTTCAAAAGTTACTTTCTTTACACCATTACCACCATTGGAAAGTTTGAGCTTCTTATTTTACTTCAACATAAAAATATTAAAAACAATTAATTGCATCCCAAAAAATTCTGTGGCACTTTGTTCTATATAGAATGAAGTTCTGACTGCGCATGCACCAAAAGCAAAATAAATTAGTTCATATTATTTTTTGTGTAAATTAGACATATATATACACGATTATACACCATTTGTTGTTCAAATAATAAGTATCGTTTATGGTCTGTCGGCGGTGGAGCATCTTTAATGTGATCTCTTTTGTCATTATGAGGTTTTTTCTAGATAATTAAGTGCAAAATTCATATTTTATCTTGCAGATAATTTCACAACATTGTTTTTCAGTTTTAACTGAAAATTTTATGTGAATTAAACCTGACCTTATTAGTTTGTCTCTTCCAACCTAATAAACTACAACGGTGATATGCATCATCATAGGGACTTAAATTGTTATAACATGAATTTATTTTTGTTTCCATTTTTTTTTTTTTTTTTTTGGTGGGGGGGGATTGGTGTGCCCCTAAATGATGACGAACACAACTAAGAGGGAAACAGACTGGAAGGAAACGAAAACATAAAGGGTACAGGAGGGTCACAGGAGGGGCACAGGAGGGCACAGGAGGGGCACAGCTTGGATGGGCACAGGAGGGCACAGCCTGGAGGGACACAGGAGGGGCACACAGTCTGAGGAACACAACCTGGATAAAGGACACAGCCAGGAGAGGCACAGTTTAAGTTAAGTCTAATGGGACACAGCCAAGGAAGGACATCTCCTAGGGGGTATAGTCTAGTGGGACACAGGAGGGGCACACAGTCTGAGGAACACAACCTGGATAAAGGACACAGCCAGGAGAGGCACAGTTTAAGTCAAGTCTAAGGGGACACAGCCAAGGAAGGACATCTCCTAGGGGGTATAGTCTGGAGGGGCACAGGAGGGACACAGCCTGGAGGGTCACAGGAAGGATAAACAGCATGGTGGACATAAGATGGACACAGTCTGGGGAGGGGCACAGGAGTGACATAGCCTAGTGGATACAAAAAAGGAGCAGTTAGGAGGGACACAGTCATTGACACAAGAGGGACTCAGCATAAAGAGGGGCTCAGCATAAAGGACACAGGACGGTCACAGCCTGAGGATTGTAGGCAGAAGGCACATGACCTATATATAGAGACACAACTTAGAGAGACAAAGTCTACGGAATCATTAAAAGATTTATTGATCAGAAGAGAAGGAGATTAGTGGTGATTTATAAGACTAAGAAGAATCATCTGTCTGGAAGGACAAATTTGATGTCAGTACAGTGATTCTTACTAACACAGAACCTGTAAGTAATGGGTCTGTTTACATCACATTACAGTAGGAGCGCCACAGTGCTTTCCTTGATACCATCCTCACTCCTGGTTCTACAGGTAGTGATCTTTATGTCACATTTGTTTTTTAACAATGCATCAGCAGAAGACGTTGTAAGGTTAATTAGCTACTCCAACTAAGAACAAGGAATCTTAAAAGTTAACACAATAAGACATTTTTTGGAACATAACACTATGATGACGAGACACTTCCAAAATATTATGTTGTATGATGACGACACACTTCCAAAATATTATGTTGTATGACGACGACACACTTCCAAAATATTATGTTGTATGACGACGACACACTTCTAAAATATTATGTTGTATGACGACGACACACTTCCAAAATATTATGTTGTATGACGATGACACACTTCCAAAATATTATGTTGTATGACGACGACACACTTCCAAAATATTATGTTGTGTGATGACGAGACACTTCCGAAATATTATGTTGTATGACGACGACACACTTCCGAAATATTATGTTGTATGCTGACGAGACACTTCCGAAATATTATGTTGTATGCTGACGAGACACTTCTGAAATATTATGTTGTATGCTGACGAGACACTTCCGAAATATTACGTTGCATGACGACGAGACACTTCTAAAATATTATGTTTTGCGACAACATAAGACACTTCTGAAATATTACGTTTTGGAACAACAAGACACTTCTGAAATATTATGTTTTGCAAGGACAAGACATGTCTTCTGAAATATTAGGTTGTGTGACGTATCATCAACCACATGTAATTAAGTAAAACTAAATATTAAACTTCAGCGAATCAAAATACAGTGTACACATATACAAAATTCGACCAATTCTTAATATTTCACGAATCAATATTATCCTACCAAAGTGATGGTCTGTAAGATCTTGAAAATATCCTTACAAAAACAAAACAAAAAACCCAGCTAAACAGTATTATGTAACATGTGACCTAACTGACAACCTTGACCCAATCCCTGGAGTCAATAGTGTTGTGGTGTAATATAGCAAACATTTGGTTATAGTATTAACAGTAGTAGGATGTTCACATTGCCAGTGTGTGGTCTATAGGCAGCTTTGATCACTTCACTTTAGAAGGAACGGAGTGACCATTCAAATATTCAGATCATTGTCATGGATTACAATAGTATTAAAACAAAAAAATTGAAATGAGGGTCTAGAATAATCAGATGGACCTTTTTGTGCATAAGAGATGTAAAGGGAACTTAGGCGCTTGATTTTAATCAAGAATGAACTCCAAAATCTAACTGAATGCAGCATATTTATGAAAATTGCTCAAGGAAATATCATTCCCAATCCATCCAAATAAATATAGAATTAAGAAACCTACATGATTCTTTTTGAAACCCAACCCATCAACATGATGAAAAAGATTGGTAAGTTGAGCACTCTGAAGCTGGATATGATATCATACCTAGATATTAAAAAAAAAACAACAAAAAAAGAATTTTAACATATAAAAATATAATATTTAGAATGAATTTTGTAACCAGTTTGTAACTCATTCACCCCTGAAAATACATAATGAACTGTTCCAGCGATTGAATCAGAAGAGTTGAAATGTGTCTGGAGGGGTGAATGAGCTTATAGACAATTACATTACATAAAGAATAAGCCCCCATGTTCTCTGTACATAACTTAATCTGATACTCACAAGAGACAAGAAGCATTATGTTAGGAGCTAGCCAAAATCAAATTATAGATAATACAAACATTCTTCTGAGACTACGGATTAAGCTGTTGATCAGATTGACAAATCTTTAAAATTGTGTAATGTTTCTGCGATCCTCTGATTCCTTTGGGGATAAGATAAAAAATTGTCTGTTCACGTTTCTGATACTCCGACATTCTTATTTCTGAAGACCTAAACACATAACTACAAATGTATTGCTCTTCACACCCTGTATTCATTAATATTTAACATCATCAAGAGAAAATAAAAAATCTCTACTTTATTTCACAGTTGAGAGCATACAAGTTACCTGTTAATACATCTCACTTCATAAAAAAAACTTTTTTTTTTCTACCAAATTTGAATCCTTAATCTTATTGCTTGGATGGACAATTGACAAGAAGAGCAAGGAGACATCACACCACAAGGTCAAAAACACATGAGTCATTGTAACTGGAAATGTTCAGGATTTTTGTGATAAAGAGTTGAGCTTTGCCATGTGAAGTAGATACGATGGTTAGATAAGAGTGTGATGGTGGATTTTACCAGCAGTAACTCCAGGATTCCTGAGGAATCCCAGGGATGATAAGGAAGGGGTACACTTTCACAGTCTGTAACAGCCGAGATAAAACTACCTCACAGGTCACCATGGTAACAAACACACTCCACAGTAACAAAAATATCATATCATTTAGCATCACAGGGCACTTGTGTGAAAAATTTGACTTTCTCAAAACATGCAGTAGTCAAAAGTGAATTAACTTTTGATGTATTTTACTTCTTTGTGAAGTCAGCTAGGGTACTTGTAGAGAAATGTTGAATAGAAATGCCAGTATATCAGAGTCATAAGAGTGATTCAGCATTTGTACACATGTCATCTTTAACACCACTAAGTGTAGCATGTAAACTCCTCAAGTGACTTTGGCTGTTGGTACATGTCAGTATTCATGGAATACTGGGGTAAAAGATCTTACACAGTATTCTGTGATCCTGGGATAAAAGATCTTACACGGTATTCTGTGATCCTTGGATATCAATCACATGAAGGTGAAAATCAATCACATGGGGAGTATACAGTTGGGGTAGGGGATGGGTGGTGTACTACAGTAGGGTATGGAGTCACAACGTACAATCAACAGAAGAGGAAGGAGAGACAGGGGAATAAGGGAATATACTACAATATGTTTATCTACACAATCCAGGGTTCAATCAATTATTGGACTTACCAAAAGAGGGGGGGGGGAGAGGAACTAATATGTTTTACTACATGTATTACTAAAACCATCCATAAGGTTTATAGGTAGTAATTGGATGATAAAGGGACTGGGGTTTATTAGTAAGGATCTGTAGTTGAATATTCCTCAAGTCAATCTATATACAATGGAGACAAATGGATCACATTGTACGTGATTGCAACCCCTGAAGTTTCAAGGGTACAAAAGGGATGTGACAATCTAAAGCAGCTTTATATGGTAGTTGAGTTACCAAGACGACTGCTATTACCCTGAAGATCATGAGTTACCTCTGACAAAAACCCACTCATTAGATCAATTAAGAACTATTTGATACATCAACTGAAATAAATATTTTAAAATTCTTTTGATAAAATAAAAATTTATGTTTTGACCTCTAAATTACCGAAGGACAAATGTTAGGTAATAAATTGTAATTGTGCTGTAGCTTAGGTAACTGTTTATGTAATATTGCTTTGAAATACAGTTTTTTGTAGAAACATTTCAATTTCTAATGGGATTCCCTAAAGAAGACATCGTCCCTAGAATTCCATTTATATAAGGATTCAACTGTGATAAAATTAAAATGGTTCTTTGATTTTGAAACCTATAACATTACAGAAACCTCTCTAAGGAATATTTCTGATATTGTTTATCATTGAATTTTTTTGTTTTCACTTTTCACACATCAAAGGCCATGACATCAGATCAACCTCAAATCATTTCACTATATTTATCATACCTCATTTTGTTAAGTGTTTCGACATGTACAGTTGATATTAACAAAACCATCTCTTAGAATGAAATGGGCATTGTTCGCCAATCCTTTTTGCTGATGAATTTTACAATTCTTTGTGATGTTAAAAAGTCTCAAAACTATAAGTATAGCATGTAATTGATGGATTGCCAGCTATCAATCCAACTGTAAGGGTATGAAGGCATTTTTTATCACATTGAATAGGTACACATACTTTATATCTGTCCTTGCGGGTAAGTATTGATTGTGACGTCATGTGTTTGTGAGCGTAACGTCATATCTTTCAGAGAAAACGATGTGAATTGCGCTCACAAAATAATGACGTTACAATCGATACCTACCCGCAACGGAGCTTACTCTGCAATATGCAAAGACAGAATAGGTACACATACGTTTGCAAACATAAAGTGTAGCTATATTTTGCCTAGCGATGGTCAATATATAATCTAGCTGAATGTTCAAATTTCTAAGTGAGTTAATATCAAACATACATCCAAGAGAGACATAAAATCCGCTTTCAACTATTTCCTGAGTATTCCTGGTATCAAAGATGATGCCATGCTTTTGTAACAGTACAGAAAAAGCATTTGGACTATTACACTGGAACTGGCTCCAAGAATCGCCAAACAATCAAACTCAAACCATTAAAATATCAATCAGTTCTGGAATACTAACTTTGACAACCAAACAGTCAGAGTTATATTCCCAAACCTGTCCTCCTTCTCCATCATCTAATTCTTCAGTCATTATATAGACATGTACACCCTGGACCACAATCCATTCTGGATATCAAATGTAAAGATTACAGATGGATATCAACATTCCATCTACAAAAATGATAAAATCTTGACAAAAAACCCACTTAACATCAACATGTCACAAGTGAATATGCCAAAATGATAAAATTTTGACAATTATAGATTTGTCTTTGTAAAATTTTCAGAAAGGGACTCAAAATGCAACTTTATTTTGAAATACTATGGAGTTATGAGGCCGTGGCAGTCGAGTGGTCAAGGTGTTTGGACATAATTACAAATATCTCCTCTGACCTCCACCTCTGGGTAGTAAATTTGAAACTCACATGGTGATGTGGGACAGGTGCCATGGTTTGGCAGCAGGTCTGTGGTTTTTCTCTGGTACTCTATATAGCTTTCCTTCACCATCTAGCCTTAGAGCACGTCCTCAAATGGCATTAGCTGTGATAATTAGAAAATACATCAAACTCTGAAAACAAGTATTCTTGTTAGACTAGTCATTGACCTCCACCTTTACAACAAACACTGTGACTCTGGATGACCTCTTCTGTTGTTAACCCTTCCAAAGTCTAAAGGAATAAATCAATCTATCAATCACCATTTACTATCAGAGCTCATCATAGTGAAGGCTCCAATATACACCTATACTGTATTAGTGTCTTAGGCTGGGAAATGTTTGGCAGTCAGGTAACTTCTCCTGTCATGATCAGAAAATGATGAGTAAATAATACTGAGTGATGGAAGATGGCCAACGGACAGGTCATCACACCATTGTTGTCTGAGAAAGTTTGAAAACTTCTTGGATGGATGATTGCCAAGGCAACAGTGACCTCCCATGTTGATTTGGCCAAGCTGGTGTAAAGTGACAGTTTACACAACATAATTATATATTTTCATGGAAGTCTATTTTTTAAGTAATATAAAATGCACATGCATACATTCAAAATGAAACGTATTCAATTATATGACGTTCGCCTTAAATGTGTAAGTCAAAATTATTACAAAAACCGTCTTTTTTTCTTCTTTTTCGTCATGAAATGCAATACAAATTGCACTACAAAGTGTTGACTTCATGCAAAATAAATAAAACCTACAATTGACCATTTAAAAAAAAATACCTTCATTTATATATGCAGTCCTATCAAAGTGTACAGGACAATAATTTACGGGCCTTTTTATTGAGAATTAAATTTAAATAAAGGAAGGAAGGTTAGCAGATTTTGTTAGCATCTCATCATCTTTATGCAATTACCATGGAAGGAGAAAGGGACATGTGTGTTACATGGGCATACACAAAATTATTTTCAGGAATCCATGCAATTTCGCAAGAAAGGTCAAACGCCAACTCAGTTGTTTTATGGATACAGAATTGCATAAAATGTACATGCTGTACATAATATATATGCATTGTGATTGTCAGTAAGAGTATATGCTCACGAATTTGGTACAGGTTTTCATTAAGATGTTCTTAAATAATGAAGAGGCAAAAAATTGTATGTGCAAAAATGGAAGTGGTGTACTGTATTCTTACAGATTGTTGTAGTTTTCTTTATTTCATTTTACTGTAACTATCGTGGTGGTCCAATCAGAGAAATGATAACAAGATATGGACCAGATAGTTAGGAACATTCAGTAGATAAACAGTAAATATTGACCTTGAATGACCTTTACCAGCATTACCTATCTTAATTGGAGCAGGATTTCTGTAGCATGGAGGTAAAAAATCCATTCATGATCTGCTTCTTTTCAGTAACTAATTAAAAGGCTATCACAGGATGTGTGGAAAGTGAATTGACTGCCAACAGTCTACAATTCTTTATCAGTCCAAAAATTCCTTTAAAAGTTTGTACATGCCACTATAGCTAAATAGATCGAGTGTTCAACTGAAATCATTCTACATTTAATTCTGCATTGACAGTTTTGGACTTTATATTCATTCATTATTTGGTTGTGAAGGGTATTGTCTTTAATCTGAACCAAGATCTCTTACCATATTCTACCCGATAAGCACCCTATCCCCAATTTTTGAATTGCGTTGGGTGCTAATAACGGCGAATACGGTATGTCACCAAGACATGACAATTAGCTTATCTGTTTGTTTGCTATTTGATTGTTGCTTGTTTTTTTTTGCTATTGTGTTTTGTTTTGTTTTAGTTTCTAAATGAATGATAGCATGATTATTATGTCGCAATGATGTCATATTTTCGGTCGATAAATATTGTTCCAGACTGAACAATCAACTTTGGAAAAGTTTCAATCTATCATGCGGCTACACACTCTCCCTAGGCCAAAATTCCTGAAACTTCAACGAAAGTCTAAATATTATGCCAAAAGGATTGCTTTTCATGTTTCATATTTCATGAGATATTGTCTCTTATTTTCTATGCTGAATTGAATTACCAGTATCAGATTTGTATCCTATGTAAATATTTGGGGTGATGTTTTCTGAACGAGTGTCTGTTACGTTTTTTACCCTGCGCCAAAGCGTCTACAAATCCAACACTAGGTCACAAGGAAAATGGTTTTCTTCAAACACCATGTAACACACTTCCAAGTAAATATATTTTCATTACCACAGCGCATATGTCTGCTTCGATGAAATCAAGATCTACATTGCACTATGTATAAAGGTGAGTCACCTCAGTGTGGCTGAGCCAGAGCTCTCTCACGTCCACCATGTGTATTGGAGGTGTTTAAAATCAATTTTGTCACATGACCTTTCTTTTGATTTTATCCTCTTTTATAGATTTGTTAATTGTTCTATGAAATATTTTCTGGTACATTTTATCACATGATCTGCCCTTAGATTGAGTGAATTAGTCCATGTAATATGCTAATTTGATTTGGTTTTTTTGGTTTACTGGTAACATCCTACAGTATTTACAGCTAAGGGTGTAGGAAAGCTGGAGTACCCGGAGAAAAAACATCAACCCTTCATGATTTAAGAAGATCTCTTTTGTGACATCAATATTAAGTTGAAATCTCGAATACTATGTTTGATTGTATTTTAATTAAGAAATGCTGTGTAGTGGTACAAAAAAAAACAGAAAATCACACAAGCCAAAAATAAATACTATTGATATTTACCCATTAAACATTTCATACAATTCCCTATGTTCTGAAATTGTAACCATCTCATTTCTTCTAGCTATTCAATATCAAACATTGATGATGCATACCAATGTAATATTTGGCATCTTATATCTAGAACATTATTTTTATATTCTCAGAAATTATATTCAGCTTGAAAATACCTAGACACAAAGACTTTCCTCAGCAGAGTTCTTCACTAGATTGTCTCCCCCTTTTTTGAATTTTAGGAACCTCCAGAATAATCATACCAAATTTTAGACTTTTTTTCAATATTCTAGAGACTGATGGCCAGTCTAGATAATAGTAAGTGACTATGAACTTGAAAATTTTCCATTGAATTTTGACTGAAAACATGGTATGTCACTGTTGCCAAGACTGTTTTCATGATACCCAAAGTGAATATAAACTTAACATCTTATTTAAAGGTTCATATTGAATTTTGAATAAAAAATTGGCCTGTCCCAGGATATAGGGACAGAAAGTTGCCAAGTCTGGAAGTGACTAACCTTCTAACACACAAGTTACACCACATACAGATATAAACCAAAATATCTGAAATTTGATGATTCAAATTTACATTTAATAAAAGCCCTGGTGGGATGCCAACATTTTATACTCCTGGTAAGTGGTAATCATCGACAGTAGGATTGTAAGTGGTACCCAGTAAGTTATACATATATCTTTTTCAATGATGAAATATAATTTGAAACGACTCCTCGAGCCATAATGTACGGCTGTGGTGAGCAGTCGAACCTCTAGTTAACTTATCAACTAGTATTTTTCCCAGGCAAACTTAAGTGATAGAAGCAGGTGAGATGGGATATAAACATTGGTGTGGCGGGAGGCTGATTGCCTCACCACGCCATAACATCTACTCTATAATAAAGTAGTACTCCGGCATGGCCCATCAATACATCATCTATATCTCTAGTACCTCTTAAGGATTGATCATCGTCATTTTGACTGCATTTACGGTGGTATAAACCCAGTTGGCAAATACATACATATTAATTTATGGAGAGCGTTAGAACACAGGCTTTTGGCTCTATACAGTAAGATGGACACCTCTATACTGTGACAGCGTGTTACACCTACCGTATTTAGAGGTGTCTGTGGCTAGAAAATGTTTGTTGCAAACTGTGTTCATACTACCGTATATGCAGTTAGAATGAAGATCAATCCTTATATTTACATCCCTGTTTTGGTTCAACGCAGAATCAAGCTGGTAACTACGGTCACTGTGGTTTCTAGGTGAAATAGACAGCGGTATTGTATACCCAATCTTTACAAAGAAAAAGAAGAGAAAGATGTAAATATTACATTATATATCAATATGTCCAGCCTCTGTTGTTTTAGCCTACCAAGAGAAGCCACTTCAGCAGGCTATTATTTGTATTGGTTGGCAATTAATTTTTACCTGTATTAGAAGCTCTCACACTTTAACACAACACACGCTAGACGCCATGCATTGAGATATCTACTCAGTTTAGATCTTCAATATTTCTAAATATGGTTGAAAACATATACGGTACATAACATCGTAATTGGAAATGAAAACCTTTCCATAGAAAAATTCTACAATGCTGTGCTGATGCATCAAGTCATGTACATGTATCTGGATTTTTGTCCTACAAGACATTTCCCTTTTGAGTAGTAAATATAGCAGCCAGACCTGGATTCGAACCTGGGACCTCTAAACACTAGCCAAATGGTCTACCACTGAGCTACCGATGATCAACCCAGTTCAATCCTGATACAGAGTTTAATCTTGAAAGACATTTTCTTTTACTTACTAATATTTCAGGATAAAAGACAAAATCTTTCAATTCAGCACTTGAGTTTGTCAGAAATGAAAAGCACAATTTTATTACTCACCAGTGGTACATTTATAGACCTAATTTGAAAACAATTTATTTTGTTCCTAGACAGACCACAGGAGGCAGATGTAGCCACATGTATAGCTCCTGGTTGGCAACACAGACCAATTAGTCCCAGAGGACAACTGGCCAGTAACATGTGTTATAAAGACCTGTTAGGGAACCACATTCCAGGCCCCCTGATGGCTGTGTTCAGTACTGTGTTACCCAGATGGTGGCATGTAAAGCTCAGATTGAATGGGTTTATGCTTTTTTCAATGCATTCATTGTTGTTTATGTGCTTATTTTCTGAGTTTTACCAGTAGTCTGTATGTGTCCCTTTTAAATTTTTCAGGTACAGAGAATCAAAGATGAAATATTTTTAATAATTGATCATCACTATAGCTGCCTAAAGTAATTAATTTTCATTAATTGGCTGATCCCAGAATGTTGGTAAAACATTCAAAATTCTTATACACATTATCATTTTTCATTCACGACATCCCTCAAGACACATTTGAACTTTTCCATTCAATAAGTCTATCATTATACAAAACCACTGACATGCTTGTACCTTAGGAAAACTTTTTTTTTATCTAACATCCTATTAGCAGCCATGAGGATCATTGAAGGACGTTGGTTAAGGAGGTGGAGCAAAGCGGGAGTACCAAGGGAAAATACTAACGACATATGGCCAGTACCTGCTGCCCAATATGGGTTTCAAACTTATTACCCAGTTGTGGAAAATTAGTTAGAATTTGTCATGACATTTGGGGAAAACATAATATATCTCTTCCTTATATTTTCAGTAGACTTTAGGTAGCTATCAGCTACTACATACAAACAGTTCCCATCAGAAAATGACACTGACTGTTCACTGGGAAATCGAAGAACACAAATAATCACTGGGACCTTATTATGTTTACAAATAAACCCATTCACCCCTGAAATTTAATAATGGACTGCTCTAATCCTTGATTTAGGAGAGTCTATGTGTGTCTTCAGGGGAGAACGAGTTAAATACAAAAAGATTGATCAAGAATTGGGTGTCATATCTCTTTCCCTGTGATTTTAGATATTTCCTGTACTTTATGAGACTTTTGGAATACATGTACAGTGTTAATTAATGTAGTTCTTCCTTCATTACTCCAATAGCCCTTTAGCATGTAAGATTTCACATCATTTATTGCACACAATCACATAGATATTGATTTTTGATAGCTAACCAATCCATACATGAAAACATTTTGTTCAAGCGAGAGAAAATTGTCATTTTTTTTTTACTACATTCACAAGAACCATTGATCAAACTTATTGATTGTGAGGGAAATCTCTGGCAATAATTTGTATCACATGTTAAATTAGTGACAGAGAAAACTTCTGTAAATAACATCAAATGAGACATGTGATAGGACCATGCTTTGGTAATGATGATGTTTTTTCCTCAAGCAACATGGAGGACATGCCGTTGCCAATGGCAACCAAATTGTCTGTGTATTCCAAGACCAATCTTTGTGTACAAAACTACATGATTAAAGGACAGTCAGGTTTTCTGCACTTCAGTCGAAAAGCTTATAAATGATTTGGATTAAAATTAGGTATATTGAAATGGTGTCGGAATCTGTATAAGAGAAATTTGAATTTTCTTTAAAGTTGTAAATCCTTCAAAACTAAAATTTAAAAATTCAGAATATTCACAAATTATTAACATAAAATAGGGTCTGGTTGTTGCCACACTATTTTACATCCTAAGATAAGGGAAAACCTACCCCTATTATTGTGATGTGTTATTCTCAGATTGGTAACCATCTGATTAAAATTGTAATGATTTTTGTTACAGAACAAAAATTACACAGTAGAGCATCTAGTATTGCTTTAATTCCATCCAGAAAAATAAACACAATTTAGACAATGGTTAAAACTTCTGTACAATTTATAATACTGATTGTTTTAAATACAGAGTAAGGATTTACCTATTGAGATTAATTTGGTCTAGTTAACGATGAACTCATTTCATGGCAGGGAAATGAACAACTATAATTATTTCCCAAAGTAATATATGTTCATGGACCTGTAGCAAATTAAGAAATGCAAAAATTCACTTCACACTCAAAATAAAAGTCATTTCCTTTTCAATTTGTTCTAAATAAAAGTTATTTCCTTTTCGAGTTGTTGTCTAATGAGTCAAAGCATAAGTCCACAGTCCCAATCTCAGCATTATCTTGGACTTGCCCAATAACGACAAACCATGCTTTACTTGAAGCTGCTAATTGCTTACAGACTTTTAACTAAGTGTTTCAATATTTTCGTTATAAGTTTAACCACAAAGTAAATATAGACCCATATACAGTTACCATGGGAAAATAATTCTGGCATCCATATTGACAGGAAGTAGTTCAAACTCTGTCGCCAGGCACCAAAAAGGAAATGGGGAAAACTTATCTAATCTAGTTGTGAATGCAAGACAAAAACAAACCTGAAGTAAGTAATGACACAGAAAGGACTGGTATGTAGTATTACATACATGTAGTTATATATAACAATCAAACTAATACTAATTCACAATTTTCCATTTAGGTTAACAGGAGAATTCCAACTTTATGAATTTGATATACAATAATAGATCTTCTGTTTCCAAGTAAACATTACTGAGACCAATAAAAGATAGCTGGCATGTAAAATTTCGCGGGGGATAATTTTTTTGAGCTATCTTTGAAACCTTTGAAAAAATAATTCATACAAGAGGCTGTAATATGTACGGCTATAGTTTTGATATATTTCACGAGTAAATTTCGTGAATTTTGATGAATCTGTGAATTTAGCAAAATTAGAAATCCATGAATGTTAGCAACTCTACAATACAAAAGCAGCTTTTATATAAGATTTTTTTTATCGAATCTATTTATCATTGGCTTAATATGAAATAAAATCTTCTAGTGTACACATAAAATCTAATGCATGAGCCTAAACAATGGACAACTCATCTATTTTATATGAGAAAGAGATGAGTCTTTTATTCCTTCAGGCCTAAGTTCAAAGCTCTTTGTAGTTTCCACAGAATCCTTTAATCCGTGGCACTTATTTCAGCTCTTTGGTTTCCATATACATGTAATATAACACACTACTTGGATAAAATTTATATCTACTGGTTTAACAACTCTACAGAATTTATATACATTATAACGATATATATCTACTACATTAATAATAACATTTTGGGAAATTTAGATAATATACAATAATGTACCAGGTACCTCGAAATCAGATAATTGTAAATATCAAATGGACATTTTGTACATCTGTATATTAAAGCATGATGTACAGTGTACTTACTAAATGGACAACATTGTTTCTTGTTTAGTGTGCATTTTGATAAAGACTTTTCATTTGTTCTGATGCAAAATCATTTTTTACTTTCTATGCATGTTAAAAAGTTTAAATGTCATATGAGACCTACAATATTTATATAATTGCTAGATCAGTTTATTTTAATCAATTAGGTTGGAGTACAATGTATAATAATTATCTGACACAATTTATAAGACAAAGATTTATAATTATTAATTATTATGACTACACAGAGAGGATTATTTGTATGCTTATTTCAACACATCTCAGCACAAATACAATACCAAATTATGTAGAAATATGGCCTTTAAAATGGTTATAACCACATATTTACTTACCATGACTTCTTGTTGACAGATTTCCTTGGCACAGTAGAGAAGTTCATACGATTATACAGGGGGACATTAACTGTCCCTATAGGGTCCTCCCACAGGCGTCGGTACTCAGCCATCGTCCCCGAGGGTGGGGGAGAGACTTGAATGGTAACACCCTGCTTGACACCAATCTTACTCACACAACTGGCTCTGTGCTTGTAACCATTCACACAAGTGAGCCAGAATACTTAAAGCTTCCAAGTCTGGGAATTCAAGGCCCTCATATGTAGGTCAACATTTGAAAGGCTTCAAAATCACATGAAATAGGTCAAAAGCAGAGTGAAAATTCAAAATTCCTCAAAGATTATAAAGACAATATATGTCAGCAGAAGGCCATTATTGATCCTCCTTTAATTATCAATCTAGCATGTTACTATCAGTGAAATTTAATAAATATCCACTATTCTCACAAACCGTACATATCCACAGAAATCTTTGTTTTGGTCCTATTCCAAGAGTCCAATATGATCATTGGTTATGATGTATTGAGATTTTCCATCCACAAAATTAATCAATCCATGAATCAAGAAAATATTTATAAATCGACAGAGAAACCAAGTGCTTTCATCATTATCAAAAATTTCACAGAATGACTGTCAATACCATGTTAACAGTGGTCCATAGAACATCTAGCTGCAGGTCAAGGAGTGCAGCACTGACCACTACAGAGAAATGACCATGGTGGTGAAACAGGGGTCAGCCAGAAAAATGACTAGCAGTGGTCAGTGCCAGTCAGACCAAACCATCTCCACATATTAGTATGTAGGTCCAGCACTAAGGAGGAGGGAGTCTGGGTGGTTTCCTCACAGTGACATGCCAACACAAGGAGCCACACAGTAAATCAATGTTGTGAACAGCCACAACACACAGCCATAGCAACTCGACTTTCCTGTACCTGCACCTTTCTTACCCAGGTACTCCAGCATCTGGTGTCCAGGGTGTTCGGATGTTCCTGTGAACACTTGATACAATACTGATGATTAGGGGGCCTCAACTTTCCCCTGTCTACTGAGAGATAAGCCAGGGAGGTCTTATAACCCTCATACTAACCAGCTGTTGGTGGCTAACACTGCACCTCAACACAGCATGCAGCAACGGGCACATAGTGACACATGGACTGGATATGGAGTACTGGGCACATAGTGACACATGGACTGGACATGGATTACTGGGCACATAATGACACATGGACTGGACATTGAGTACTGGGCACATAGTGACACAGGGACTAGGTATGGAGTACTGGGCACATAGTGACACATGGACTGGATATGGAGTACTGGGCACATAATGACACACGGACTGGACATTGAGCACTGGGCACATAGTGACACAGGGACTAGGTATGGAGTATTGGGCACATAGCGACACACAGACTGGATATGGAGTACTGGGCACATAGTGACACACAGACTTGACATAGAGTACTGGGCACAGAGTGACACACAGACTGGATATGGAGTACTGGGCAAATAGTTACACACAGACTGGACATGGGGCACTGAACACAGAGTGACAGACAGACTGGATATGAGGCACTGGGCACAGAGTGACACCCAGACTGGACATGGAGTACTGGGCATATAGTGACACAAGGTCCAGACATGGAGTACTGTGCATATAGTGACACATGGACTGGATATGGAGTACTGGGCACATAGTGACACACAGACTGGACATGAGCACTGGGCACAGAGTGACACACAGACAGGACATGGATACTGGGCACAAAGGGACACATGAACTGGACATGGGTAGTGGGCACATAGCAATAAATGGACTTGTCATATACATGTACTCAGTAGTCATAGTACACAAGGACAGGTCATATAGTCCGTCAAAAGTCTGATTGATATACTCTATTAGCTCTAAGCAAACTTACACAATATTTGAAGTTATTGTATTTTATTTTTCATTAAGCCTGGTCCAATTTAATCTTATCAAATGTCATCCGTATTACTCCAGGGATTACTATCACTATCTATATCCATCACTGGACTATATGCCATAGCAAAGGCTCGAGGATGATCAAAGTCTTTCTTCAAATTTGTGGCACTTCCGTTTCTTAACTATTACTAAAGACTTTATAGGCTAATGAAAAATATTTGTCATCCTTTGTCAGGATGTTCATGAGGGCGTTTGCTTGACAGAAAATTGTGCATTCATTGTCTGTCCTGGCCCCATTTTCTCGAAAATAAAGTCAGACTTAAGTCAAAACTTAACTTTCCCTCCTTATGTAACTTATATGAAAATGAATGACTTAAGGCAGTTTTTGACATAAATTTGTTTCAAGAAATCGGGGCCTGATGTCTGTTCAGGTCTAAATTTCTTGGAACAAACTACAAAATTTTTGACTGCAGCACAAATCAGGTGACTAAATTTCTCACTGAAGTTATTATTTTTGCATCAAGAAAGCAAACAATCTGCTATCACTTGTAAGTGCCCATTATACTGAACATGCCTTAGAGGAGGTAGAAAATTGTCATTCGCTTGTTGTATATAATCAATAACCACAGACATTTTGTGAACAATTTAGAAATTGCACGTAGGCTGTAACTTCAAAACACATTTTCATATAAAAAAAGTAATATCATTGCAACACTTGGTTAACAAGTTTGATTGTATCTGGAGAAAAATTGCCATTTACAACTCAAATACGTAAATATTCTTCCCACTAATAGAATGATCTCGGTGACACAACTGTAAGATCTACAAGCTTTCTCCAGCTAACATTTATGCCTTTGTTAAAATTTTATTAAATGCCGACACCTGATGTTACCTAGTGCGATGCCACTGCTAAATGCTGAGCAAAGCTTGCTCCATTCCTTAGGGGCCCTAATGAGGTTTGGTTGTAGCAGTAATGAAGGCTGAGATGAAAAAAAACCACCATAATTATTTTATTTAAATACAACTGCTTCTCGCTAAACTTATTTACAAGATAAAATATAAATACCTCTTACCAGACAATATTCAAATTTTCAAAAAATCAATATTACTCGTAGTGTGACCCAAGTCTTGCTTCCTCTGGGTGAAGATTCCATCAACTATTATTGTACCATGTAATTACATTATATTGCTGATGTACGCCCTCGGTAATCTTGTTTCTCAAACATATACTCACAAATCTCAATAAATGTTGAGACACATGCATAAATATTCATCATCTGGTTTTTTCCTTTTTCTTATGGATATCAATTTTCAACATAATATTTGAGAAGGAAGTTCTCACAAGTCACTGAAAGCTGTGAAAAAATGTTTGTTCTAAATCTACATTGTTTGTTATTCCAAACACACCATGCTGAGATAAATGCACATGTAGAATTGTTTGGAATAAATACTAAAAAAAATACATTTGTCTTTGGTCAATTTCCATGTATAATCATAAACTTATCATATTTTCTGTCTGGAACAATAACAAAGGTTGAAAAAAAGCACACAATATTTCCTATCAGCTTTCTATAGCCATGGCAACAATAAAGCAGATGAAAATCTAAACTTTCAATTTGTCTTAACCTGATAAGGTTCCAAGGGTTTATCCACCATGTATGTGTAACCTTGGCAACCGAGAGTGATCGTCATGAAGAAGGCAGCAACCACAACACTGCTAAGGCAGTCTTACTCGCTATCTTGTCATACTTCAGTGCACTACTAAGAAAGTTCAATTTTTGATCATATCAAATTATTTAATTTTGACTCATAACTAAATTGACTTATTACAGCAACATTCAGATTGGTATCAAGTGGAATAGATGATTAGATCTATAGAAATCTTTACCTACAATGAAATTTATCCCCAAAGCAGACAGTTGACCATGGGTCAATAGATACATTTTATAATAATCATTTTGACCTTGCAAATAAAAATGATATAATATCTCGACCCCAAAATTGTATTCCATCAACTTCATAATTTGATCCCTTCGCTATTATAGGACATTTAGCATCAAAACAATTTGTAAAAGAAATAAAGAAACTAAACAATATTCATATTTCCATTGTGCATTTCATAACTCTAAGTAAACTAAGTGAACTTCAGAGTTCAAAAATAGAGAAAATTGGTGCTTTGAATATGGTTAACAAAATTGAAATATTTTTGATACATTTGCCCAAAACAGAGATGGAATTTAATAGTTTAAATTTATTATATTGGAATGTTACATTCATTAATTGTTCAGCCACAACTGTATTTGTTCAGGAGGTATAAAGAATCACATGCAATGATACAGTTATTCAGTGAGAGGAAAGCACTGCTCTCACTGCAATAGTCAAAGTTTCAAAATGTCTACATTCCATCTCTTCTTGCTGAATTTTTAAAACTTTTATGTTAAGAATTTTCAGGAACAAAATAATCTTTCTTAAGAAACCGTAATTTTTTCTGACATCTTTATTCCTCAGGCAGTTATAGCATACAGACAGTGGTATTGATATGGAGGCTGGTTGGTAAGATTAGGTGATAAGTAGCATAAATGAAGTGTGAGTCAATTCCGATCTTATCTTGATTTCTCTTTGGTCACAGCATCAGCAGCTTGTTACAGTGTAAAATAAAATATTTCAATTTTAAAACGATTGATACACATCCATATTAACATTTTATGTTGAATTTTTAACATCCTGATTTTATGAAGCATTGATTGGTCCGGTCCGTTAAGATCCTATACTGAACTTCTAGCATGTTGCCAACTGAACAAAGTACCAAGTTTGGGAAAATTAATGACCTTGCCATTTATTACAGAGTATTAATCTTGACCTGCAAGTGGTCAAAAAGGTTAAATGAATTGGTTAAAATCATCAAAGATTTCAAATGTCATATATTTGATACTTTAGCTAAAAATATAAATGAATGATTTTGACCTTTATCCTATACTTAAACTGGTCAAGCATGATTTACATTTTATGTATTCTTTTATCATACTTCCATAACATGAAAGTACACAGGTCAGCCGATTTCTTATTTGATGTTATTTTGTAGACCGTTGACTTGTTATAGCACAAAGTCTTATTATATGCTACACTTCAAATATTGTTAAAGTAAACTAAAGATCACCAGGTAGTTGGTAAGCAGGTCAGCTTGTTTGGTTCATTTTTTTCATTTCTGAAAATAATCCAATATTCCTGTCATGTAGAAAAAGACCAGAAACCTACCTTTTAATGTGTGAATTACATTAAATCGGCCAAATGTATATATATAAATATGACTGAAAATCTCTCTCCTATACTCAGAAACTCCATATGAAGACATTATACATTGAAATTGAAGTGCAATAAAAACAAATTATGAAAATTTTTCATATAGTTATATTGCTTCCAATTACCAATGCATACAAGTTTGTTTGTGCATTATGGGGTTGTTTTAGTGCAGCCTCTTATCCCAGAACCTACATCAAGCCAAGAAAGTGGAGATGATTTTTGTGCAAATGCTGACTCATTGAGTATTATCTGACATCCCTCCCTACCTCCCATCCCCTCACTTCTCCTAAACTAAACCTATCTTAGGAATAGGAGATATAGTCTGCATCACCCAGCAATATTTGTAAGATATGATTTTACATGACTGAAAAATACAGTTCATGTGTTCAATGAGTCATATATCAGGACAAGACAACAGGAGGGGCATTGAGTTATAGGGAGAAAGGACAAGACCTCAGGAGGGGCACTAAGTTATGGAGAGTGAGGACAACCCCACAGGAGTGGGACGGAGTTATGGAGAGAAGGGACACGACCACAGGAGGGGCACTGAGGTATGGGGAGAAGGGACAGGACCACAGGAGGGGTACTGAGGTAAGGGGAGAAGGGACATGACCACAGGAGGGACACTGAGTTATGGGGAGAAGAGACAGGAGCACAGGAGGGGTACTGAGTTATGGGGAGAAGGGACAGGACCACAGGAGGGGCACTGAGTTATGGGGAGAATGGACAGGAGCACAGAAGGGGTACTGAGTTATTGGGAGAAGGGACAGGAGCACAGGAGGGGTACTGAGTTATGGGGAGAAGGGACAGGACCACAGGAGGGGTACTGAGTTATGGGGAGAATGGACAGGAGCACAGGAGGGGTACTGAGTTATGGGGAGAAGGGACAGGAGCACAGGAGGGGTACTGAGTTATGGGGAGAAGGGACAGGACCACAGGAGGGGTACTGAGGTAAGGGGAGAAGGGACAGGACCACAGGAGGGGCACTGAGTTATGAAGAGAAGGGACAGGACCACAGGAGGAGCACTGAGTTATGGGGAGAAGAGACACGATCACAGGAGGGGCACTGAGTTATGGAGAGAATGGACAGGACTACAGGAGGGGTACTGAGGTATGGGGAGAATGGACAGGAGCACAGGATGGGTACTGAGTTATGGGGAGAAGGGACAGGACCACAGGAGGGGTACTGAGTTATGGGGAGAATGGACAGGAGCACAGAAGGGGTACTGAGTTATGGGGAGAAGGGACAGGAGCACAGGAGGGGTACTGAGTTATGGGGAGAAAGGACAGGACCACAGGAGGGGTACTGAGGTAAGGGGAGAAGGGACAGGACCACAGGAGGGGCACTGAGTTATGGAGAGAAGGGACAGGACCACAGGAGGAGCACTGAGTTATGGGGAGAAGAGACACGATCACAGGAGGGGCACTGAGTTATGGAGAGAATGAACAGGAGCACAGGAGGGGTACTGAGGTATGGGCAGAAAGGACAGGACCACAGGAGGGGCACTGAGTTAAGGGGAGAAGGGACAGGACCACAGGAGGGGCACTGAGGTATGGAGAGAAGGGACAGGACCACAGGAGGGGCACTGAGGTATGGGGAGAATGGACAAGACCTCAGGAGGGGCACTGAGTTATGGAGAGTGATGACAAGGCCACAGGAGTGGGACTGAGTTATGGAGAGAAGGGACAAGACAACAGGAGGGGCATTGAGTTATGGAGAGTGAGGACAAGGCCACAGGAGGGGCACTGAGTTATGGAGAGTGAGGACAAGGCCACAGGAGTGGGACTGAGTTATGGAGAGAAGGGACACGACCACAGGAGGGGCACTGAGTTATGGGGAGAAGGGACAGGACCACAGGAGGTGCACTGGGTTATGGAGAGAATGGACAGGACCACAGGAGGGGCACTGAGTTATGGAGAGAAGGGACAGGACCACAGGAGGGGCACTGAGGTATGGGGAGAAGGGACAGGACCACAGTAGGGGCACTGAGTTATTGGGAGAAAGGGCAAGAAAAAGAAAGGAAAAGGTGTGATGACTTATGGGACATCGGCAAAGGAGAACAAAGCAATGAAAATGGAAAATGACAAAGAGGTTAAGGAAAATTACTGAAATGTATTAAGGAAATGAGTCACTGAATAATGAAATGCCAAAACAATTATAAAATAATAAGAGTAAAAAATACCCACCATCAATTGGAGGTTACTGGTGAAGGACAAGAGTTACATGGATGAAAGGAAAGAAAAGGGTCTAATGGAACAAAAACAGCAAGGTGACAATGAAGTGAAATGAGAGAGAAAAAGATTATTTGGTATTATACAGGGGGAAAATAGTTCACAATGGAATACATATATATGTACATTAAGATGAAGGATGGGGATGGAAATGAATCAGGGCAGTGAAAAAAAATCGAGAGGGGGGGAAAATAAGGGCAGACTGTATATTGAAGCTTAGAGTTGCATGCAGATATAGTGGGTTATTTGATAAGAACCATCTGTTTAACTCGCACCTCTAGTTATAATGACACATCATACAAAACATGAGCAAATTAACAAATAGCTTCTGTGCTTGGGTGTGCTTAAATATACTGATAGGGCAAAAACCTCACTGTTTCTTTGATTCTTTATTGTCCAATGAAAAACACTCCCCCCCATTTTACTCGTCTGGTAAAGTTATCTGGGATGTGTATTGTAAATGGATACAAAGTTGTTCTGAGTTAGAGATAGCAGATGACATAAAGCAGATGTAGTGACCGTGAAATAATGAATTAATACACAGTTTCATCTCTATAATGCTCAAAGCATTTTCAGTCAAAACACACTAACAGGCAGGTGCTGTCCCACCCTCAAACGATTTATATAATATATATTTTGGGTAATGATATTTTTTGGTGTTTTGAGTGACTCTCTGACTAGTTCGAACTTGATACCCCTCAACTGTAACCAAAATCCTCAAACCCATTCCCATTACAATTTTTTTCAATAAAATTAAGATAGTATTCTTCCTATGAGAAAATTAATGGGACCATGAGCAAAATAAGCCACAAATCTATTAAGAATTTTGATAAAACCTAGTTGTAAATTACAGTAAAGAAATATATTTTCACATGATAAATATTTTAATTTTCACATTATTTTACGAGAGAGCAAAAACATGAATTTTAATGTACAAGCATTTTATCGCGAATTTATGAGAATGACAACAGCAACTTTCTCCCAAAGTTTGCAGTATAATCAGTCTCAGTTTCCTACTAGTGGTAGTTTGGAATTAAATTTGAAAAGCCACTATGCCTTTTGAAAATCAAATTTTTGTTGCATTAACACATTTCACCTATAAAAATTAAAAGAGATTCATGTTGAAATATATGCTGAGTCATTCTTTTAAACTGGTTTTACAGGATTATAAGAGTAAAGATTGAGAGCACCAATACATCATTCTAAATTATACCAAACTTTAACTTTACACTATACCCTGTAGCTGATTACTGTAGATCTGGAAGGAATATAGACCAGCTGCTTACTCTCCCTAGGTAAACATCTGTAGATTGTTATGACAGAGAAATTAAGACAGATGAGATCTCCACCTTTCTTTCATATTTATTGATTCTAGCTGTAATTTCCATTAGGGTTCTAAATGATTAATGCTATGAGAAGATTCAAACAGAAGGTCTTTGGGACTATGTTCGTGCCAGTTGGAAAAAAATCAAATCTTAAGTGGGTTTTTCACCTGCACTTTGAAAATGCATCGTGGTTTTAACCCAGAATCAACTGGGAAGATGAATCTGTATGAAAACAAAGATGCGAAGCAGATAAACACAAACACTTTCCTTTTAACCTGGGATAGATTTCAGTGAACATTACATACATTAAATCACTTAGTCTTTCCTGAAGATATTTCAGCTCAGCAATAGATTATCTCCCCTAGTTAAAGATTTAAGGAAAAGAAAAAGAAAACAAATATACTCCATTTGACTGACTACACTACTCAATAGTCAGTCACTATGATATACTATCATCTATAAAGATTGGGCTGTATAACCTTGGTATCCTCCATCGTATCTGATTCTTGTTTCAAAATAGGGGGAGATAACTTAGTATAAGAATTAAGTTGAGGATCTGGTGGCTCATCAAACTTTTTGCTTTGAATTTCTCATTTGAATTTGAATGAACTGAAAAATTTACATCTGTTAAAATTTTGACCATTTTAGTGGCTACTACAACCATTAAGGATTTTTGGACCTCTTCAAAACTATAACCATTACATTCAGCATCC
>SAYR01070800.1:692878-712215 GCA_004382745.1 Argopecten irradians irradians
TATGAAAACAAAGATGCGAAGCAGATAAACACAAACACTTTCCTTTTAACCTGGGATAGATTTCAGTGAACATTACATACATTAAATCACTTAGTCTTTCCTGAAGATATTTCAGCTTAGCAATAGATTATCTCCCCTAGTTCAAGATTTAACACCTTCCCGTTCGCATCGGTACATTTGTACCGATATGACTTTGAAAACGTCATCTACCAAGTTCGAAGGCGTCACATTAACCTTTATATTCCTCGTAGAAACGAAATATTTATATAAACATGTCATCTCTGTAATATGAATGGAAACAAAGTCTTACGACGAAGATGTTACACCATCTTTCATGTTCCAAGTTCATGACAAATTGGGAGTAAATGCAAACGTTTCCTCCAAAACAATGAGTAATGTGCAAGAATATGAATTACCTCCCTTGTGTCTTGCCCATGTACATATATAATAATATTAATATTATATACATGTATTTTAATCTTTATACTACTTTGATTTTTCAATTACCGTAGGTAACTCATATCTTTATCAATTCAAGGTTTTACTATGTTATGTGTAACTACTTACTTAATCAATACATGATTTTGCTGCCAATATTGTCATTTTAGCTGCTATTTTCTTCAAAGACCACACCGATAATCTCTTTGCCAAAACTTTGTTGATCGTAATTAATGGGCTATCTCATAGGATTATCTTCAGAATTATCTGTAGTTTACATTGAATCTTCAAATTTACAGGTTGTGTTGTTGTTCCGCCCGGTAAATGATCCAGAAAAGCAAAACGGTGAATTTTTTTTTTTTCAATGAAAAGGTGATTTTGGTGATCTTTGACCTTTGACCTTTACTACCATAAAGGTCAAAGGTGAAAACTATATTTAGGAAAATGAAATTCAGGTGATATACTAATCAATGATGTATAACACTTTATGGTTCTATGCAGCCAACGTTTGGAATATAAGATATACAAAAAGTGCTAATATCACTTATTTAGCAGATCAAAAACACCCGAACAGGAAGGTGTTAAGGAAAAGAAAAAGAAAACATATATATTCGATTTGACTGACTACACTACTTAATAATCAGTCACTATGATATAACATCATCTATAAAGATTGGGCTGTATAACCTTGGTATCATCCATCGTATCTGATTCTTGTTTCAAAATAGGGGAGATAACTTAGTATAAGAATTAAGTTGTGGATCTGGTGGCTCATCAAACTTTTTGCTATAAATTTCTCATTTGAATTTGAATGAACTGAAAAATTGACATCTGTTCAAATTTTGACCATTTTAGTGGCTACTGCAACCATTAAGGATTTTTGGACCTCTTCAAAACTATAACCATTACATTCAGCATCCTCAAAAACAACATACAAACAAAAACATACCAATTTTAAATTTTCATTCCAAATTTTTTATTCCTTTAGGGGTCATATGGCCATACATCTTGTATTTCTCAGAAAAAATGCAAACACCCATTGAACAAGACCAATTAGTTTTCGATAATTATAATTTCCAGAAACCAATTGAGGATGGAATGATGGAAAGATGGCCAGATGAACAATGTACATGCAATAACATAGTTTCTGCATATCCAATGCAGGGCTTTAATTCAATTCTGTCACTGCATGATTTTATACAAAACTTTGGCACTAATGACACTCGGTATAAAGACCACCTACATAAAACAACCACTATCCCAGCGTCCCAAATAGTCAATTTCAACACCATCTGACCCATTTATTAAAGACCACTTGCCTATAAAGATATTTTTTTCTTTTTAAGACAGATTTATTTGACTATATTACATACAATGGGTAAGTTAGAAATTAAATGACTACTGTAGGGAAAATTACAAGGGCAGAAAAAGGATCATTCCCTACCTTGAAAGTAGGACAAGGAAATCTCTATCCTCGAAGGAGATTCACGACAGTCTTACCCTTGGCAAGCCTTGAGTTAGACAGTCGTGAATCTCCTCCTAAGGTCCTGTCCCCCTGTCCTACAAGGTCTCGGAAGATCCTATTAGTGAAAGACTCACAAGTTCATGTAATATGGGATACAATGTTGATGTTATAAGCATCACACGATTGTAAAACATTATCAAATCCATCGAATGGAGGTGTTTATGTAACTTTAACTCCTTCTCCAGAGGAGGGGAGGGGTATAGATAGGGTATAGATCGAATGCTCTAATACCAGTAAATGAATCATGGAGTAGGGTCTATCAAATGGTTAAGATGCTCTATCAGACCTTGAGAGGACGCATGTACTACATTTTATCATTTTGATATATTTTATGGATACCAAACAAAATTTTAATGATCCTTTAGCGGCCACTCTATTTTTACATGTCTGACTGACAAAAAGCATAAATTCTGTACACATGTGTTGGTATATATAGCATAAAGATATCAGCTTTACATATTTGAAGGTTAGAAAATTCTTCAAAAGATAAAAGCAACTTTAGGGAAAGTGCACATAAATCTTCATTGTATGCAATGTTCAGTATAAAATCTGCAGTCCTCCAAAGGAAAAGCATTGCTGAAGCTTTAACAAAGTTCATTTCTTTCAGATTTTCACCTTCACTTTTAAAATGCTCTCTTGGGAAGAATTTAAAATTTAAAAATACAGGTATCCTAGATTTGTGGACTATGTACATGTATGAAACTGTGGCCTGAAATATTAAACGTTGCCATTTTCAAATCAATAAACTTCGGTTCATAATTAATATGCATGATATCACAAACAAATGAGAACAAGAAGATTTTTATAAGTTTGTTTCATATTGGTGTGTCATATTTGATCATCTACAAAGAAAAGACAGCTATTACATAGGCTGAGTTCTACATATTGATCAATTCTTTTAATAAGTATTCGTAATCCATAGTATCATTACACTGTATTTTGAAATCATTCAACAACACTTTTAAGCAAACTCAAAATTATTTTGAAGTCTACTCAGTATAAAGGTGAGCTGATTTTTTTTAACAAGATGAAAGTGCCCCCTTGCTTGAAAAAATAATTTCTGCACTTAGACTGTGTAGATTTCCGGTCTTTATTGAAACCATGTGTTTTCAAATTATATCTACTGTACCAAGTTTCCAGCTGTTCCAGTGCTTTTTTTTTCAGAATGGTAATTCATTTCATTAAGAAAGCTTCATTTTTTCTGTATGTGAAAGGAATAAAACAATTACGCAAAGATTGTCTAATATTTTACATATGCATACAATTATGCTCTTATTGATAACAAAGAGGTATAAAAGACTTGTTCCCAAATACATTCATAACTATCTTTGCGAGCGACTCCCTACATATAGTGGCACCCTGTATGTAGTGACTCCCTGTATGTAGCGACTCCCTGTATATAGCGACTCCCTGTACGTAGTGACCCCCTGTATGTGGCGACAACCTGTATGTATCAACTCATGTATGTAACGACTCCCTGTGTGCAGCCACCCCTCTGTATGTAACGACTCCCTGTGTGCAGCCACCCCTCTGTATGTAGCGACTCCTTGTATGTAGCGACTCCCTGTATGTGGCAACTCCATGTATGTAGCGACTCCCTGTCTGTAGAGACCCCCTGTATGTGGCAACCCCCTGTATGTAGCGACTCCCTATATGAAGCAACTCCCTGTATGTAGCAACTCCCTGTATGTAGTGACCCCCTGTATGTGGCGACTCCCTGTATGTATAGACTCCTTGTATGTAGCGACTCCCTGTGTGTAGCCACCCCTCTGTATGTAGTGACCCCTGTATGTAGCCACCCCTCTGTATGTAGTGACTCCCTGTATGTAGTGACTCCCGGTATGTTGTGACCCCTGAATTAGGCCACTCCATGCATGTAGCGACTTCCTGTATGTAGCGACCCCCTGTATGAAGTGACTTCCTGTATGTAGCGACCACCTGTATGTAATGACTCCCTGTAAATAGCAACTCCCTGCATGTAGAGACTCCCTGTATGAAGAGATCCCCTGTATGTAGTGACTCCCTGTATGTAGCCACTCCCTGTATGTAGTGACTCCCTGTGTGTAGCCACTCCCTGTATGTAGCGACTCCCTGTATGTAGCCACTCCCTGTATGTAGAGACTACCTATATGTAACAACTCCCTGTATGTAGCCACTCCTGTATGTGCTTGGATGTAACTGTGTAGTGCTCCCTGTATGTAAGCCACTCCTGCTATGTAGCGACTCGCTGTATGTAGCCACTCCCTGTATGTAGTGAACTCCTGTAATGTAGCCACTCCCTGTATGTAGTACTCCATATGAGCCATTCCCTGTATGTAGCAACTCGCTTATGTAGCAAACTCCCTGTATGGTGTAGAATACGCAAAGAGCCCCCTGTATTGGTGACTACCTATATGCTAACAACTCCCTGTATGTAGGCCACTCCCTGTATGTAGTTAGCTCCTGTTATGTAGCGACTCGTATGTATGCGACTCCTGTATGTAGTGGATTCCTGAATGTAGAGACTACCTATATGATAAAACTCCTGTATGTAGTGACTCCCTGTATGTAGCCACTCCCTGTATGTAGCCACTCCCTGTATGTAGTGACTCCCTGAATGTAGAGACCCCCTGTATGTAGCAACTCCCTGTATGTAGCCACTCCCTGTATGTAGTGACCCCCTGTATGTGGCGACTCCCTGTATGTAGTGACTACCTATATGTAACAACTCCCTGTATGTAGCAACTCCCTGTATGTAGAGACTCCCTGTAATGTAGCACATCCCTGTAATGTAAGTGACTCCCGTGTGAGCCCTCCCGTATGACGACTCCGATGTACATCCCTTGTATGTAGCACCTATAGAAACAATCCCTGTATGTAGCCACTCCCGAGTGGCTTGTATGTACCACTCCCTGCTTGACTCCCTGTATGTAGCCACTCCCTGTAGTAGCAACTCCCTATATGTACACTCCTGTAAGTAGCCAGTTCCCTGTATGTAGTGACTACCTATATGTAACAACTCCCTGTATGTAGCAACCCCCTGTATGTAGAGACTCCTTGTATGTAGCAACCCCTGTATGTAGCGACCCCCTGTATGTAGCGACTCCCTGTATATAGCGACTCCCTGTATGTGGTGACCCCCTGTATGTGGCGACTCCCTGTATGTATTGACTCCTTGTTTGTAGCGACTCCCTGTATGTAGCGATTCCCTGTATGTAGCGACTCCATGTATGTAGTGATTCCCTGTATGTAGCGACTTCCTGTGTATAGCGACTCCTCTGTATGTAGTGACCCCCTGTATGCAGCAACACCCTGTATATAGTGACTTCCTGTATGTAATGCCCCCCTGTAATGTAGCGACTCCCTGTATGTAGTGACTCCCTGTATGAAGTGACTCCCTGTATGTAAGGACTCCTTGTATGTAGCAATCCCCTGTATGTAGAGACCCCCTGTATGTAGCAATTCCCTGTATGTAGCGACTCCCTGTAATGAAGCGACTCCCTGTATGTAGCGACTCCCTGTATGTAGTGACCTCCTGTATGAAGCGAATACCTGTATGTAGCGATTCCCTGTATGTAGCGACTCCCTGTATGTAGCGACTCCCTGTATTTAGTGACCCCCTGTATGTGGCGACTCCCTATATATATTGACTCCCTGTATGTAGTGACTCCCTGTATGTAGCGACTCCTTGTATTTAGCGACCCCTGTATGTAGTGACTCCCTGTATGCAGTGACTCCCTGTATGTAGTGACTCCCTGTATGTAGTGACTCCTTGTCTTATCCGACCTTACTTGAGCCCCCCCTATGTAAATTGCTAACAGAAGCTTAATGGCATGTGTTCACAAATAGAGCAAAAGGTCTATGAGACCTGTTCCTTATATCAAGAGGAATAGATATCTATTCTCAAATATAACAAGAGGAATAGAGATCAAATCCCAGAATTAACAGGAGGAACAGAGATCCATTTCCAAATATAACAGGAGGAATAGAGATCCATTCCCATATATAACAGGAGGAATAGAGATCCATTCCCATATATAACAAGAGGAATAGAGATCCATTCCCATATATAACAAGAGGAATAGAGATCCATTTCCAAATATAACAAGAGGAATAGAGATCCATTCCCAAATATAACAAGTGAATAGAGATCCATTTCCAAATATAACAGGAGGAATAGAGATCCATTCCCAAATATAACAAGAGGAATAGAGATCCATTCCAATATAAAACAGGAGGAATAGAGATCCATTCCCATATATAACAGGAGGAATAGAGATCCATTCCAATATATAACAGGAGGAATAGAGATCCATTCCCATATATAACAGGAGGAATAGAGATCCATTCACATATATAACAGGAGGAATAGAGATCCATTCCCATATATAACAGGAGGAATAGAGATCCATTCCCATATATAACAGGAGGAATAGAGATCCATTCCCATATATAACAGGAGGAATAGAGATCCATTCCCAAATATAACAGGAGGAATAGAGATCCATTCCCAAATATAACAAGAGGAATAGAGATCCATTCCCATATATAACAGGAGGAATAGAGATCCATTCCCAAATGCTACAACTATGATGTTGCATATCATGTCGGGTATATATGTACCTCTTGTTGATTTATTTGTATAACTTAATTGACTTTTGTCACCTCCAATGAAGTCAAATGTAACCCTTAATTCATTGAATAAACTTTACAGCACAAATAATGCTACAGATTCTATGGACCTAACAAATTAAGCTTTTTGTAATTTAGACAGTCATGTTATCCCTAACCTTCTACCTGGATGGAAGGTCGGACAGAGGGACAGAAGTTGCTGTTTAGCAAGTATGCTATTATTAGATGGGGTATCTTCCTACTGTTTTTAACTTGTGATTTACAAGAACAATTTTCTTGTTTGGAGATGTAAAGATTATGCGATATTGTATGTCAGGTCAGAGTCGCCCATGGCACTTTACTGTACAGCTATAGGACCAGTATACAAATAGAACTGGCAATATATCTGTATCTTATAGATCTGACAGAATCACATCTCACACAGACAACTCACTTAGCACTGACATTCAACACTTCTTACTCTGTGGTATTTTTTTTAAAGAATTGTTATCCTAGCAACACACTCAAATGACCTATATTTCTGTTTCTGATACCTACCTAAGAAATTCCTAACTTAAAAGCTAACAAGTCCCTGAAGAAACTACTGCTGATGGTTATCTTGACCAAGGGTAAGATAACCCATAAGACTGCCTTGTCATCTTGGCAGATTATAGTAAGGATTTATTTTCAATGACCGAATTTCTTTGTTAGACAGACAAACCCAGTTTTGTTCTATTGGTGTTTGGTACAAAGTCTTTTTGATTTGTACAATTTTAAATGCTTCAAATAATGTTGGCATAACAAATCTTGCCTTCCTTTTGAGGATCTTTGGAAATATCATTATAACACATGTGAAAAAAAAAGAATTTCAGAACAATAAATCCCTGGAGTTGGACTAATAACAGTGTACATATGATGAATCCCCATCATAGGATGAAAGAACAAGAGAAAGAGAGAGGGAGGGGACATTACTGCAATTTGACATATTGTTGACATTGTTTTGTTTTACAATCTATTAACAGCCATTAAGTAATATAAGGCTGGCCCAGATTAAGGAGATGAAACTTTGTAGAGGCCAATAGAAAAAAATACCAACCATCAGAACCCAGTGCCATGGGTTTCCAACCCAGTGATCGAGTACTGTTAAAGATCCTCCACCGCCGACATAGCATAAATGATATTCATCATTTGAACAATAATTGGTGTGTAATTGTGTATATATCTGTCTAATAGGATATAGCTATATATAGTGCCACGGAATTTCTGTGGGATGCAATTAATCATTTTTCATATTTTTACCTTGAAGTAAAATTACAAGCTCAAACTTTCCAATGGTGGTAATGGTTTAAAGTATGTAACTTTTGTAGCTGAAGAAAAATACTAAAACGTCTGCTCCTGTTTTTTATAGTGAAAAAATATCATTTGTCAGCGGTGGAGCATCTTTAAGTTCAATAAATGCACTTGCTTCAATCAACATTACATCAGTATCTCTATTATTGTGTGCACTATGGCTTACATATACATAATTGTTTGGTTCTCTTTGCTTGAACAAAGGGAAGTAACTCTTTTCCGTATGCCTCAACTTTTGTGATTTAATTTTGTTTTTACTGTGTGTAGCTTTGTAAATCAAGTAAGCCCTATGTCAATAGGATATGCTTGTTACACTGAAATCAAGCCACAATGGTAACTTTTTAGTCCCTGTTTTGTTCATAATTACCACAAGTAATAGGCACCATACATATTTCAGGTTCAATCTTCACTAGAATATATATACAACTGTATATTATTTGACCATGCTAGATATTAGTACAATTTATGTAATCTCTCATTCTTGGTATCAATAAAAGCAATGGTACACTATGAAAGCAAAGATATATCCCCTATATAATATATTATGAGGAAGTTTTTTTTATCTATTTGTTTTAAATTATTAAACTGTTACCTTAATTGTTTATAAAAGTAGTAAAGATTAAATTGTACTTAAACATAAATAAAACAGCTATGATTTTGAAATAACTTAATCACAGTACAATGCATTCTTTAGTACTTGTGAGTTCTTTTACAGTTATTTTGTGAAGGGGCAATTACATGAATCCTAGCCAAACATTTCCATCTTTAAACCTATTTGGCCAGATTAGTAAGTTACAATTGTAAAAGGAGCGGGTCAGTGTGACTTGTACATAGTGTTAAATACGGTCTCTGTCACTCAGCTGACGGAGCATGCTTCTTTGGCTCAGTCGGTAGAGCCGTAGATTTCCACGCCGGAGACCCGGGTTCGATTCCTTGTCGGGGCACTCGACAGGGATGTGTATTTTCCCTGTTCTTCTACACAAGTATAATCCCTAGTCTAATATGATGACAATAGCTTCAACCTTAGCTGTTCTCAATGAAGTACCACTGAGTAACCTTTACGACCTTGGTAGTCTGTATCTTCTACTGCATCCCCTGGAGATCATTATTTTTTGTGATGTGAAAAGATTATTGACTAATACAGAAAGACAGAGGGAGTTTCACACACTGCACAGATCACCAACCCTTAATTATGATTCTGACATTTCTGTCTACATGGCAGCAAATAAGAGACTATCAAACGAAAACACAAAGATCTATTCTAATATCACCAGGATTTAATAGATGACATTGACAATAGGTCTTATCTTGTTTAAATATTGGAAAATATTTTGAAATTTACAAAATCTCTTTTTCTCAGTAATCATCGCAATTTTAAAATATAGTCAAAACTATATAAAAGACCATGTACACAAGGGACAGAAGCAATTTCTCCCAGAGTGCATTGCGGTTACCCTTCATAATGAAGGGTAACCACAATGCACTCTGGGAGAGATTGGGACAGAAGAAGTATAGTCTTTATAGTCAGATGGTCTGTATGTATACACAGGTTGAATTTTAAACTGCATAGTCATTTGGACCCTGATAAATTGGTCTTATTAAGCAGGTGATCTTTGTACAGAGGTAGTTGCTAAACCAGGTTTGACTGTACATGTACTCAATGGATGTCCTCCATTTCTCATAAAAATCTTAGTTTAGAATTGAATTAAAAGTCCTTATTGTTTTCTTTTCTGAACTATATGGTCTGTTTAGATAACTAAGATCTCAGGTAGCTCCGGTCTGGTCGCTACATTTTCTACTCTCCTGTTACAATGCTATCTTGTCTAAAAATGACAGAATAGAAATTGGCCTTTTCACATGACCACTACTCTGGGCTTATGTAGCACACAGCAAATTACTGATCTATAAAGCTTGATTTAATTCATTGTTGGAGAACCCCAGTAGATGTTGCTACTCTACACTATGTGATAAGCGAAGCTTGTAGTGCAATAAACCATGGATCTCCGAAAATGGGTTTAATTAAGTTATAGCCTTAGTGATTTCTTGAATTTTTTGGAAATTCAGAAGAAATAATTTAAAAGTTTAACTTTACCAGTATGTAAATTTTAAAAAAAAATCTAAAGCACATATTTTACTCCCTGGCTTTAAGTATGACCAATTTGTCAACTATCTAAACATTGGTAAAACTAAAAGAAACTGCAAGTGTCTAAAGTCTGGTAAATATTACCTGATAATCAAGGAATATAAAGAATATTAAGTCTTTGGATTGATGTCTTAATATGATTATAATTAATATCCAATAAACTTACCAAAATCAAACATAAACAGGTGCCTTCTGATGTCAAAGGTCAAATAAGTTCTTGCCCAACTGACCAAAGATGATTGCGGGTTGTCTATCTGGTTACATCCAAGGTCGACTGCAGCCCTGTATGTAATGGACTGGAAGGCTTAAAAATAAGTAATATTTGTAATGGTTAAAGTTTAATGTAGTAACTGACCAGGACTCTTAAGATACACAGGAGGTTATAAGTGTATCAGGGCACCTCACCCACCATGTTAATTAGCCTTACTGAAACAGCCACTTACTGACAATGGGAATATTTCGTTTCAAACAATTGTAATTAGTGGTTTGGTATGTCGACTACTTGTGAGTCCTGTAATACGAGCACTTCACTGTGGCAGGCCTACTTGACCGAATATTGCAGCTGTATGTATAATAGCTGTATAATAATTAGTCAGGAAGAAATGTGAGGCTAAATAGAGAAGAAGTAACATAGAGAAAAATTAAAGTGAGAAAAGACAAGAGGCCTAGAGGGCCTGTATCGCTCAACTGGTTTGTAATGCCAAGTAATGTTCTAAATACAGGTTCATTGTACAATTCTTTTCTGTAGAAATTCGAATATTTACCTCTAATTTCCCTATTGGGCCCCAACCCTCCTGCCCCCGGGGGGTCAGAGGCAAATTTATACAAGTTCTGTTCCCCTTCCCCCATGGATGTTTGTGGCCAAATTTGGTCTCAATCCATGCAGAACTCTAGGACAAGTAGCGATTTTTAATATTTACCTCTATTTCCCCTATTGGGCCCCACTCTTCCTGTCCCCAGGGGATCAGAGCCAAACTTTATACAAGTTCTGTTCCCTTTCCCCCATGAATGTTTGTGGCCAAATTTGGTCACAATTCATACAGAACTCTAGGACAAGTAGCGATTTATAGGATTTACCTCTATTTCCCCTATAAGGCCTCGCCCCTCCTACCCACGGGGGGTCAGAGCCAAACTTTATACAATTTCCGTTCCCCTTCCCCCATGGATGTTTGTGGCCAAATTTGGTTACAATCCATGTAGAACTCTAGGACAAGTAGCGATTTATAGGATTTACCTCTATTTCCTCCATTTGGCCCCGCCCCTCCTGCCCCCAGGGGTCAGAGCCAAAATTTATACAAGTTCTGTTCCCCTTCACCCAAGGATGCTTGTGGCCAAATTTGGTTACAATTCATGCAGAACTCTAGGACAAGTAGCGATTTATAGGATTTACCTCTATTTCCTCCATTTGGCCTCGCCCCTCCTGCCCCCGGGGGTTCAGAGCCAAAATTTATACAAGTTCTGTTTCCTTTCCCCCATGGATGTTTGTGGCCAAATTTGGTTACAATCCATGCAGAACTCTAGGACAAGTAGCGATTTATAATATTTACCTCTATTTCCCCTATTGGACCCCACTCTTCCTGCCCCCAGGGGGTCAGAGCCAAACTTTATACAAGTTCTATTTCTCTTCCCGAAAGGATGTTTGTGGCTAAATTTGGTTACAATCCATGCAGAACTCTATGACTAGTAGCGATTTAAAAGAAATGTTGACGGACGGACGCCAGACGACGGACGCCGCGCCATAACATAAGCTCACCGGCCCTTTGGGCCAGGTGAGCTAAAGATTAAGGATGGGAGGGGATGAAAAAGGAAAAGGGTCAGGAAGGAGTTAGGAAATAGAAAAAAAATGTGACAAGAGGCCCAGAGGGCCTGTATCGCTCACCTTGTTTGTAATGCCAAGTAATGTTCTGAATACAGGTTCATTGTTTCTTTTCTGAAGGAATTTTGATATCAACCTCTAAATCCCCTATTGGGCCCCACCCCTCCTGCCCCCAGGGGGTCAGAGCCAAAATTTATACAAGTTCTGTTCCCCGTCCGGCGTCCGTCCGTCCTTCTGTCCATCAACTTTTCCTTTAAATCGCTACTAGTCATAGAGTTCTGCATGGATTGTAATCAAATTTGGCCACAAACATCCTTGGGGAGGGGGAACAGAACTTGACTTCTACAGCTCTACAAAATAATTAATCTTATTTTATTATTTTACATTCCCCTTTAAAAATTAAAAATTGAAATGATAACTGTAACTGAAGTTTGATTATTATAATAAGGTAATTGCAGTCAGTCCCTCGAAAAATAAAACACATTGACTTTAGCAGTTCCTGACAGATAAATTAAAATATTAATTTCCATAATACGTTTTCATATCTAGATGTTTTGATATTATAAATGCTTTTAGGCCTGATTAACTTTTAATCTTTGTTTCGGAACAATCTGATTAAAATACAGATCTTTATAACCACTCAATTCAATAGAGGATCTGACAACATCTCATAAGGGGTCATGTTCGAATGACCTTTTTACCACGTTTACTTCAGATCAAACTTATGCATTTTCTGCACATTGCCAAGTAAATCATTAATTCATTTTCGTCATAGTATATATTTAGCTTTGTTGTGCTCTTTAGGCGAGATGGCTATATAAACGAAAATAACCTTGACAGCTTTTTCAAACTATTTCATCCCCAGTCTAGATTCTGGCAGTAGCAATTTTATTGGTCATTTCTAAAGGTCACCAGAACGTGACCCCTAATGAGTGAATATGAGTGGTTCTTGCATGTCATCGTTATATTATAAAACAGCAGAGGAATTAGAGCAAATCCATTTCACATATATAACAGGAGGAATAGAGACTGCCATTCCCATATATATAACAGGAGGAATAGAGATCCATTTCACATATATAACCTAGGAGGAATAGCAGATCCATCCCTATAATATTATACAGGAGAATTGATGATCCCATTCACTAATTAACAGGAGGAATATGAGATTCCCTTCCCAAATAAACTAAGAGGGATGCAGATCCATTCCCATATAAAACAGGAGAATGAGAGATCCATTCCCAAATATAACAGAGAGGAAATAGAGATCCAATTCCCAAATGCTACAACATGATGATGCATATCACTGTCGGTGTTAATAATTGCTACCTCATTGTTGCATTTTATTTGTATAACTTAATTGGTCTTTTGTTACCTCCAACTGAAGTCAAAATGTAACCCTTAATTCAAACTAAATAAACTTATACAGCTACAAATAATGCTAACAGATTCTATAGGGACTAACAAATTAAGCTTTTTGTAATTTAGACAGGTCAATGTTATCCCTACCTTCTACTGAATGGAATGTCGGACACGAGGGACAGAAGTTGCTTTTTAGCAAGTATGCTATTCTATTAGATGGGTATCTTCCTACTGTTTTTTATCTTGTGATTACAAGAAACAATTTTCGTTTTTGGTAGATTGTAAGATTATGCGATATTGTATGTTCAGGTTCAGGAGTCGGCCCATGGCACTTTTACTGTACATCTCTATAGGACCGTATACCAAAATAGAAGTGGCAATATATCTGTATCTTTAGTCTTGACAGTAATCACATCTCACACGATACAACTTCACTTAGCACTGACATTTCAACACTTCTATCTGCTTGTGGTAATTTTTTTTAAGATTGTTTATCTTTCTAGCAACATACTCAAAAGACCTATATTTCTGTTTCTGTATACCTACCTAAGAAATTCCTAACTTAAAAAGCTAACAATTCCTGAAGTAACACTACTGCTTGATGTTATTCTTGCCAGGTGTAAGTAATCCATAAGACTGTCTTGTCCATCTTGGCGATTTATAGTAGAGGTATTTTATTTCAATGACCCCGAATTTGCTTTGTTAGACAAGACAAAACCCTAGTTTTGGTTCTATTGCTGGTTTGGTACAAAGTCTTTTGATTTTGGTACAATTTTAAATGCTTCATTGAAATAATGCTGATTAGTGTTCAAATATTTGGCATACAAATCTTGGCCTTCCTTTTGAGGATCTTTGGAAATTATCATTATAACTCATGAAAAAAAAAGAATTTAGACAATAATAATCCCTGGAGTTGGACTATATAACAGTGTACATATGATGAATCCCATCATAGGATGAAAGAACAAGAGAAAGAGAGAGGAGGGGACATTACTGCAATTTGACATATGTGTTGACATTGTTTTTGTTTTACAATCTATTAACAGCCATTAAGTAATATAGAGGCTGGCCGAGATTAAGGAGATGAAACTTTGTAGAGGCAATAGAAAAAAATACAAACCATCAAGAACCCAGTGCATGGGTTTCCAACCTCAGTGATCGAGTACTGTTAAGATCTTCCACCGCCGACATAGCATAAATGAATATTCATCATTTGAACAATAATTGGTGTGTATATTGTGTATATATCTGTCTAATAGGATATAGGCTATATATAGTGCCACGGGAATTTCTGTGGGATGCAATAATCATTTTTCATATTTTTACCTTGAAGTAAAATTACAAAGCTCAAACTTTCCAATGGTGGTAATGGTTTAAGTATGTAACTTTGTAGCTGAAGAAAAATACTAAAACGTCTGCTCCTGTTTTTATAGTGAAAAATATATCATTGTCAGCGGTGTGAGCTATCTTTAAGTTCAATAAATGCACTTGCTTCAATCAACATTACATCAGTATCTCTATTATTGGTGTGCACTATGGCTTATCATATACATAATTGTTTGGTTCTCTTTGGCTTGAACGAAGGGAAGTAACTCTTTTCCGTATGCCCTCAACTTTTTGTGATTTAATTTTGTTTTACTGTTGTGTAGCTTTGTTTAAATCAAGTAAGCCTATGTCAATAGGATATGCTTTGTTACATCTGAAATCAAGCCACAATGGTAACTTTTTAGTCCCTGGTTTGTTTATAATTAATACACAAGTAATTGACATCAACATATTCAGGTTCAATCTTCACTAGAATATATACAACTGTATATTATTGACCATGCTAGATATTATGTAACAATTTATGTAATCTCTCATTCTTGTAATCAATAAAGCAATGGTTACAACTATGAAAGCAAAGATATATCTCCTATACAATTATATTATGAGGAAGTTTTTTTTTATTCTATTTGTTAAATTATTAAACTGTTAGCCTTAATTGTTTTATAAAAGTAGTAAAGATTTAAATTGTACTTAAACTATAATAAACAGCCATGATTTTTGAAATAACTTATATCACAGTAACAATGCATTCTTTAGTACTTGTGAGTTCTTTTACAGTTATTTTGTGAAGGGGCAATTACATGAATCTAGCCAAACATTTCCATCTTTAAACCTATTTGGCCAGATTAGTAAGTTACCAATTGTAAAAGGAGCGGGTCGTGTGACTTGTACATAGTGGTTAAATACGGTCTCTGTCATCAGCTGACGGAGCATGCTTCTTCTGGCTCAGTCGGTTAGAGCTGTAGATTCCACGCCGGAGACCCGGGTTTCGATTCCTTGTCGGGGCACTCGACAGGGATGTGTATTTTCCCTGTTCTTGTTCTAGCACAAGTATAATCCCTAGTCTAATATGATGACAATAGCTTCAACCTTAGGCTGTTCTCAATGAAAGTACCACTGAGTAACCTTTACGACCTTGGTAGTCTGTATCTTCTACTTGCAATCCCTGGAGATCATTATTTTTTGTGATGTGAAAAGATTATTGACTAATACAGAGACAGAGGGAGTTTCCACACACTGCAACAGATCACCAACCCTTAATTATGATTCTGACATTTCTGTCTACATGGCAAGCAAATAAGACTATCAAACGAAAATACAAAGAATCTATTCTTATATCACCAGGATTTAATAGATGACATTGACAATAGGTCTTTATCTTGATTAAATATTGGAAAATATTTTGAATTTACCAAATCTCTTTTTCTCAGTAATCATCGCAATTTAAAATATAGTCAAAACTATATAAAAGACATGTACAGAGGGACAGAAGCAATTTCCTCCCAGAGTGCATTGGCGGTTACCCTTCATTAAGAAGGGTTACCCTTCATAATGAAGGGTAAACCACAATGCACTCTGGGAGAGTTTTGGGGAACAGGAAGAAGTATAGTCCTTTATAGTCAGATGGTCTTGTATGTATTAGCACAGGTTGATTTTAAACTGCATAGTCATTTGGACCCTGATAAATGTCCTATTAAGCGGTGATCTTTGGTACAGAGGTAGTTGCTAAACCAGTGTTTGACTGGTACATGTACTCAATGGATTGTCCTCCATTTCTCATAAATATCTTAGTTGTAGAATTGAATTAAAAATATTTTAAAATACATAAAAAGTCCTTATTGTTTCTTTTCTGAACTATATGGTCTGTTTAGATAACTAAGATCTCAGGTAGCTCCTCGGTCTGGTCGCTACATTGTTCTAACTCTCCTGTTACAATGCTATCTTGTCTAAAAATGACAGAATAGAAATTGGCCTTTTCACATGACTACTCTCGGGGCTTATGTAGCACACAGCAAATTACTGATCTATAAAGCTTGATTTAAATTCATTTGTTGGAGAACCCCAGTAGATGTTTGCTAGCTCTACACTATGTGATAAGGCGAAGCTTGTAAGTGCAGATTAACAAACCATGGATCTCCGAAATATGGGTTTAAATTAAGTTATAGGCCTTAGTGATTTCTTGAATTTTTGGAAATTCAGAAGAAATAATTTAAAAGTTTAACTTTACCAGTGTATGTAAATTTAAAAAAAATCTAAAGCACATATTTTACTGCCTGGTTTAAGTATGACCAAATTTGTCAACTACTTAAAACATTGGTAAAACTAAAAGAAACTGCAAGTGTCTAAAGTCTGGTAAACTATTACCTGATAATCAAGGAATATAAAGAATATTAAGTCTTGGATTGATTTTAATGATGATTATAATTAATATCCATATAAACTTACCAAAATCAACATAAACAGGTGCCTTTCTGATGTCAAAGGTCAAATAAGTTCTTGCCCAACCTGACCAAGAGATGATTGCGGTGGTTGTCTATCTGGTTACATCCAAGGTCGACTGCAGCCCTGTATGTAATGGACTGGAAGGCTTTAAAAATAAGTAATTATTTTGTAATGGTTAAAGTTTAATGTAGTAACTGACCAGGACTCTTTAAGATACACGAGGAGGTTATAAGTGTATCACCGGCACCTCACCCACATTGTTAATTAGCCTTAGCTGAAACAGCCACTTACTGACAATGGGAATATTATTTCTTTTCAAACAATTTAATTAGTGGTTTGGTATGTCGACTACTTGTGAGTCCTGTAATACGAGCACTTCACTGTGGCAGGCCTACTTGACCGAATATTGCAGCTGTATGTATAATAGCTGTATAATAATTAGTCAGGAAGAAATGTGAGGCTAAATAAGAGAAAGAAGTAAATAGAGAAAAGATTAATAGTGAGAAAAGACAAGAGGCTAGAGGGCCTGTATCGCTCATCTGGGTTTGTAATGCCAAGTAATGTTCTAATACAGGTTTATTGTACAATTCTTTTCTGTAGAAAATTCGAATATTTACCTCTAATTTCCCTATTGGGCCCAACTCCTCCTGCCCCCGGGGGGTCAGAGGCAAATTTATACAAGTTCTGTTCCACTTCCCCATGGATGTTTTGTGGCCAAATTTTGGTCTCAATCCATGCAGAACTCTAGGACAAGTAGCGATTTTTTAATTATTTACTCTCTATTTTCCCCTATTGGGCCCCACTCTTCCTGTCCCAGGGGATCAGAGCCAAACTTTATACAAGTTTCTGTTCCCTTTCCCCATAATGTTTGTGGCCAAATTTGGTCACAATTCATACAGACTCTAGGACAGTATGCGATTTATAGGATTTTACTTTCTATTTCCCCCTATAAGGCTCCTCGCCCCTCCTACCCACGGGGGTCAGAGCCAAACTTTATATCAATTTCCGGTTCCCCTTCCCCATGGATTTTGTGGCCAAAATTTGGTTACAATCCATGTAGAGAACTCTAGGACAAGTAGCGATTTATAGGATTTACCTCTATTCTTCCATTTGGCCCCGCCCCTCCTGCCCCCAGGGGTCAGAGCCAAAATTTATACCAAGTGTCTGTTCCCTTCACCCAAAGGATGCTTGGTGGACTAAATTTGGTTACAATTCATTGCAGCAACTCTAGGACAAGGAGTCGGATTTATAGGATTTACTTCTATTTTTCCCCTATTTGGCATCGCCCCTCCTGCCCCCGGGGTTCAGAGCCAAAATTTATACCAAGTTCTTTCCCCTTCCCCCAACTAATTTGTTGCGGCAACTTTGGTTACAATCCATGCAGAACTCTAGGCAAGTAGCGATTTATAAGATTTACCCCTATTTCCCTCCGCCCCTCCTGCCCCGGGGGTCAGAGCCAAAAATTTATACAAGTTCCTCTCAACGGAGTGTTTGTGGCCAAATTTGGTTACAATCTTGCAGAACTCTATGACTAGTAGCGATTTAAAAAAAGAAATGTTTGACGGACGGACGCAGAGCGCCGGACAACGGACGCCGCGCCATAACATAAGCTCACCGCCCTTTCGGGCCAGGTGAGCTAAAATTAAAGATGGGAGGGGATGAAAGGAAAGGGTCAGGAAGGAGTTAGGAAGAATAGAAACAACAGAGGGCCTGTATCGCTCACCTGGTTTGTAATTGCCAAGTTATGTTTCTGAATACAGGTTCATTGTTTCTTTTCTGAAAGGAATTTTAATATTAACCTCTAAATACCCTATTGGCCCCATCCCTCCTGCCCCCAGGGGGTCAGAGCCAAAAATTTATACAAGTTCTGTTCCCCGTCCCGTCCGTGCCGTCTTCTTTTCTGTCAACTTTTCCTTTAAAATCGCTACTAGTCATAGAGGTTCTGCGGATGGATTGTAATCAAATTTGGCCACAATACATCCTTGGGGGAAGGGATAACAGAACTGTGTGTAAATTTTGGCTCTGACCCTCCAGGGCAGGAGAGGCGGGCCCTAATATGGGGAAATAGAGGTAAATCCCTTTAAAATTGCTACTAGTCATATGAGTTCTGCATGGATTGTAACCAAATTTGGCCACAAACATCCTTGGGGGAAGGGGGAACAGAATTGTATAAAGTTGGCTCTGGCTCCCCGGGGGCTATGTAGGGGTGTGTGGGCCCAAAAGGGGTAAATATGCAGGTAAATCTTTAAATCGCTACTAGTTCATGAGAGTTATGCAGTGGAATGGTAAACCAATTTGGCCAGAAATATCCTTGCGGAGAATAAGAACTGAGTTTGTATATG
>SAYR01070800.1:712225-745361 GCA_004382745.1 Argopecten irradians irradians
GGTAAATCCTTTAAATCGCTACTAGTCATAGAGTTCTGCATGGAATGTAACCAAATTTGGCCAGAAATATCCTTGGGAGAATAAGAACTGAGTTTGTATAAATTTTGGCTCTGGTCCCCGGGGACAGGAGGGACGGGGCCCAATAGAGGAAATAGAGGTAAATCCTATAAATCGGTATTTGTCCTAGAGTTCTGCATGGATTGTTAGCAAATTTGGCCATAAACATCCTTGGGGGAAGGGGAACAGAACTTGTATAAATTTTGGCTCTGGCCCCCTGGGGGCAGGACGGGTGGGGCCCAATAGGGGAAATAGAGGTAAATTCTATAAATCGCTACTTGTCCTAGAGTTCTGCATGGATTGTAACCAAATTTGGCCACAAACATTCATGGGGGAAAGGGAACAGAACTTGTATAAATTTTGGCTCTGACCCCCTGGGGGCAGGATGGGTGGGGCCAATAGGGGAAATAGAGGTAAATCCCATAAATCGCTACTTGTCCTAGAGTTTTGCTTAGATTGTGACCTTCGGGCCAGGTGAGCTAAAAATTGAGGAAGGATGAGATGGAGGAAAAAGAAAAAAATAGAAAAATGGTATGAGGAAAAAAACAGAAAAGTAGGAAGAGAAGAAAAAGAAAAAGGAGGAAATATTATGAAGGGAGAATGTGGGTAAAAACAGAAATTGGGAGGAGATAAACATTTAAAAAAAAAAAAAAAAAAAATGTGGAAGAAATTTGAATTTATAGCAGAAGTTTAAGGTTCCTGCTATAAAAGAGAAATGGAGCATATGAAATGGTTGGAAAAGACATTAAAAGAGCATGAAGGCAAACTTGGATGGTTATTATAAATTGAGGAAATATGGCAGAAGAAATTATCAAGGTCACTTGGGAGCAGGCAGAAGAAATGATTAAGGTTGGAGCAGGCAGAAGAACGTTGAAGGTGGGAGCAGGCAAAAGAAACGATGAAGGTGGGAGCAGGCAGTAGAAATGATCAAGGTGGGAGCAGGCAGTAGAAATGATCGAGGTGGGAGCCGGAAGTAGAAAAGATCAAGGTGGGAGCAGGCAGTAGAAATGAACGAGGTGGGAGCAGGCAGTAGAAATGATTGAAGTGGGAGCAGGCACTAGAAATGATCGAGGTGGGAGCAGGCAGTAGAAATGATCGAGGTGGGAGCAGGCAGTAGGAATGATCGAGGTGAGAGCAGGCAGTAGAAATGAACGAGGTGGGAGCAGGCAGTAGAAATGATCGAGGTGGGAGCAGACAGTAGAAACGATCGAGGTGAGAGCAGGCAAAAGAAACGATAAAGGTGGGAGCAGGCAGAAGAAATTATCAAGGTGAAAGCAGGCAGTAGAAATGATCGAGGTGGGAGCAGGGAGAAAATATTATCAAGGTGGGAGCAGGCAAAAGAAACGATCAAGGTGGGAGCAGTCAGTAGAAATGAGGCTAGAAGAAGAACATTGGATGATGGAAGACATATCCACAGTATTTGTCTGAAATTACATGGCTTAAAAAAGGATTACAAAAGCTGCCAAAGAAAAGTTGAATAGGATACAGAAGAGGAAAAAAATAAGGTGTAATAAAGGAGAGTTGTAGCAACCATATGAATTTATACATTGTAACAGAAGCTGACGATATTAGTGTAGTAATAGCGGTAGGCTAATGACTTCTACAGCTCTACAAAATTATTAATTTTATTTTATTATTTTACATTCCCCTTTAAAAATTAAAAATTGAAATGATAACTGTAAAACTGAAGTTTGATTATCATAATAAGGTAATTGCAGTCAGTCCCTCGAAAAATAAAAACATTGACTTTAGCAGTTCCTGACAGATAAATAAAATATTGATTTCCATAATACGAGTTCATATCTAGATGTTTTGACATTATAAATGCTTTTAGACCTGATTACCTTTTTAATCTTTGTTTCGGAACAATCTGATTAAAATACAGATCTTTATAACCACTCAATTCAATAGAGGATCTGACAACATCTCATAAGTGGTCATGTTCGAAAGACCTTTTTACCACGTTTACTTTAGATCAAAATTATGCATTTTCTGCACATTGCTAAGTCAATTAATAATTCATTTTCGTCATAGTATAATTTAGCTTTGTTGTGCTCTTAAAAGCGAGATGGCTATATACACGAAAATAACCTTGACAGCTTTTTCAAACTATTTCGTCCCTAGTCGAGATTCTGGCAGTAGCAATTTTATTGGTCATTTCTAAAGGTCACCAGAACGTGACCCCTAATGGAATGTTGTCAGATCGACTTCTCAAACGTAGCGATATTATAAGGATCTGCATTTTAATCAGATTGTCTGTTTCTGAAATGTAGTTCATTTAAAGATACAGTGTCAGGAACTTTGTAAATTATAAGAGTTTGATGAAAATTCCAAAAAGCCAGTTTCTACAGTGTATATATTAATATAAAATTATTTCAAACAATGTCTGAGAATGCATCTGAGTACCATAGAGTTAATTTGAAAGTCATGAGGAGAACAACTTGTAAATTACCTCCCCTTACTATTCACTAGCTATAACTTACCATTAATTAATTTCTGTAAAAAATGTGTAATTTGATTTTCTTCTGTTAGTTGACTTTGCAATAATATACCACTATCGCTTGACGAGCTAGTAAATGGTATAAGGATCTATAAAAATTATAAATTTTGGTCTTCAAATTCAAGCGTTTTTCGTGTCACATTCAAGCGTTTGAGTGACAAAGGTATCTATATCCAAGATGGCGTCAGGAGTGGCAGTGAAGACTAAACGCAAAGGAAAAGGTATCTCTTTTAATCATTTTACTGCTCATTTGGAGGTTTCTTGACATTTAATAACACTTAACTAACATACCGCAGCGTTTCCTTCATACAAGAACTCATATCCATGACTCTATTGAATAAATTTGTGAGGCCGGCCCACATGTGTACCGTTACAGTAGCACTTCAACAATGATACAAGCAACCAGGCTCCAGGATCACGAAAGATTCTTAGGCTTAAGTTTTCGCTAAGCCAATCTTTCATGACGTAACGTTTTGTTTCATGATCCTGAGGCCAGTTCTCGCCGAGTACCAATTCTCGCCATCCCCACCATCGCATATATACTTGTATGATCACAGAAGAATTTTGAGACATTTTTTTTGTGTCTAGATGTCTAGTGTCTAGATCTTCTATCAGAAGAAGGGTTTATTGACTAGATTTGCGTGGAAATGGTACATAAACAGATGCAATAGCGAGAATTGATACTCGGCGAGAACTGGTCGCCTAGTGATTGCTAGCCTGTCAACTCTCATTATATGGGAATAGAAACGTAAATCGCCCACTCTAGATTTACAGTATGGTAATGAAAGCCAGCTGGCGACTTGACTCAAATATAATCAAATACACTCAAATACACCAAAAATGCATCCAATTATGTAAATATTATTAGTTACACAGTTTGTTAGTGACCTAATTCGGAAAAATATTGGGTCTTGCCCGATACAAGTTTATTTTAGACCCAATAATTTTCCGTATCTAGGTCACTAACAAACTGTGTAACGAATTTATCCCGTCGAAGACCCTTTCAATGAAGTAACTGCAAAATGCATTATGTACCTAGTATGGATACCAAAACGACTCAAAACTTTAAAAAAAAATTCACCTCATTGGAGACTCAAATGCGATGTCATGGTCCATTTCTGTTAAATAATCCTTAATAAGTGTTGCCGATTTCGGTTTGCTATCATTCAAACATTTTGTCTCCATCTCGTTGAGTGCCGTCCTTGCGAAGGGTTACTTGACCGCCATCTTGTAAATGTTGCTAATGACATTAGGGGCAAAGAACGATAACTATCATCCAAACCTGATACGATTTCTACTAACCTGATACGACTATATATTGGATATCACGTGACATCATTTTAACCAATAGGAATACAAGATTCTTGTCTGAGGCGGGATAAAGTACAATACTCCTATAAAATACTTCAATAACATTAATTTGCATCAATATTGTGTGCTACCTGGTAATCACTGTTGACATTTGATCAGTAATCTGTTGCTTGTCAAGCAGTTCTGCAACAATGCGCTTAATTCCCCCATGAAACGATACAAATATGTAACACTGGATCTTGTTGTGACTTGAATTTTAGCTTCCATATTCCAGTTACAGTTCTACAAATGTGGTTGACATATATTTACTCCAATGGTTACTATCAGTATCACTGACGTTATATCCACCCCTGGACTATTTTTCATAGCAAAAGAATTGAATAACGGTACACTGAGTCTGTGGTTGACTTTGTGGCTTCGAAGTCATGCATCTTTGCTATGAAATAGTCCTGGGATGGATATATATTCCTGTGATAGTGTATCCCTTGGATTATAGAAAAGGAGATTTACGCTACTGAGACATCTGTTCCATAATAGTTTGGTTCTCGGCTGGCAGAATAAACAGACGTTTTATTCCTAACTGAAACAGTATAAATATGGTAACACATTGAGGATGCATTCTTAGCTGTTTTTGCGCAAATATATATTCTTCTTACTTTTTCTGTCATACATAACCAATATGCAAGTGATAACCTTGCACATTTTTGTGAAAACATTGATGTGATATTTTCAGACAATGTAACAGCATACAGCGAACTGGCCATGAGAGGGAATGCGTTTGTCCTTGAGTACTGTAGGACCTCCATGTCAGCACTGTCTGGGGCAGCAGCAGGTATCCTCGGACTTACTGCACTTTACGGATTCGCATTTTATTTCATCACATCCATCATTTTATCAGTAAGTATTTACGTTGAAAAAAAACACTTTGAGGTTCCCATGTTATTGCTTCTTCCCAAAACTTTCTTATTTTTGCTTCTTAATTGTCATATTTGAATGTGAACTTCTAAATAAATGAAATTTTCAAATTTTATAACGACATGAAAGTTAGTGGTCATTATGCTGTCAATGAACATCTGAACCGAAGTGCAGACTGTTTTCAGTAGTTTTATTTTAAAGCTTTACAATAGACTTTGCACCAGAATTATTTCTTTACAATTCATAATAAAATAATGATATAAAATGTACACTTATTTCTTTAATTATATATTCATACCTTGTACTTAGTTATTTGATGTGTTGAGTATAGATACGTAGTAAGTAGATCTTTATAAGGTAAGAAATATGATTTTATGTATACAATGTATATAATTTTCACTTTAATATGTATAAATGATATGACTTACCTGTTAATTATGAATTCTCATTGTTATCTTTTATTTATAGCTTATGCTGTATCTCAAGGCGGGATCTGCTTGGCACAAGTACTTTGTGAACAGACGAGGCCTCTTTATAAATGGACTTCTGGGAGGACTCTTTGTATCCTTTATTGGTTATGTTCATTTCAATAGATAACATAGCATATACCATAAATCATGTTAACAAAAACACAGATACAGTAAAATATGTTAACAAAAACACAGATATCGTAAAACATGTAAACAAAAACACTGAAACAGTAAAACATGTTAACAAAAACACGGATACAGTAAAACATGTTAACAAAAACACAGATATCGTAAAACATGTAAACAAAAACACAGATACAGTAAAACATGTTAACAAAAACACAGATATCGTAAAACATGTTAACAAAAACACAGATATCGTAAAACACATTAACAAAAACACAGATTCAGTAAAACCTAGCGCATGTTAACGAAAACACAGATACAGTAAAACATGTTAACAAAAACACAGATACAGTAAAACATTTTAACAAAAACACAGATACAATAAACCATGTTAACAAAAAACACATACTGTGTATTGTAAAACATGTTAAGAAAAACACAGATATCGTAAAACATTTTAACAAAAACACAGATACAGTTAAACATGTTAACAAAAACACAGATACAGTAAAACATGTTAACAAAAACACAGATATCGTAAAACATGTTAATAAAATCACAGATATCGTAAAACATGTTAACAAAAACACAGATACAGTAAAACATGTTAACAAACACACAGATATCGTAAAACATGTTAATAAAATCACAGATATCGTAAAACATGTTAACAAAAACACAGATACAGTAAAACATGTTAACAAAAATACCGATATCATAAAACATTTTAACAAAAACACAGATATCGTAAAACATTTAACAAAAACACAGATACAGTAAAACATTTAACAAAAAAAAGATATCGTAAAACATTTTAACGAAAACACAGATACCATAAAACATGTTAACAAAAACACAGATACAGTAAAATATCTTAACAATCCAACATTTTAATTTTCGCCAATGTTCCTTTATACACTATTATAAAATGCTTTCGCCTAGAGATTCTTACATTTGTGTTTTGTAAAATTAAAACTAAGAAATTTAGACTGATACTGAGCTAATTTGAAATGTTGATAGACAGTATGTGTAAGTATAAATATTTATCAATAGTACAATTATTTTACATACAGGTCATAATTAGTACTGGCTGTGGCCTATAATTACACTCCAGTACAACTGTTATGTGTACAAAAACTGGAGGAAAAATATCATAAAAAGAAAGGATATTATATACACAGCATTCAATTCTAAAATTGATGTTAGTAATTGTGAATTTTGAAATACAGATACCATTGTTCATAATATTTCCTTAACATTATTTTCAGACATACATTCTGGTTTGGACGTATCCTTTACTTGATTTGATGGTTTTGATTCTGGTGGAAGAGGGGTGGATAGAGTGTTACATATATGTATTTATAATTAGGGATGGAGGATCATGCAGGGATGGCTGTTAGTGATATGAAATACATCATGTATATATCAGGGTAGGTTGGGATGCAGGTTGTTTTCAGGAATGTATCTTTAAAATTAATATTGGCTTGGGATGGCATTATTCCTGATGAAAGTTTAAAAATATAGGGTTTGGAGGACTGTTCTGAATTTTAAAAAAAATGGCCTACATTGGGTAATGAGAGGGCTGTTTTATTGGTTTTGGTTGGTAGGATTGTTTTTCAGGGGTTTGGATTCGGAATGATATCAGGTGGAGATTGAGGGCTGTTGTTCAGAAATTGGTATTTGAATAGATATTGGGATGTAGGAAGGCCATTTTTTCATGAAGGACTGTTTGAAATATAGCCCTACAAATTAATAGAGCTGTTTTATATATGTGTCATCCTTGGTTCTTTAGGGGTTACTATCACTGACATTATATCCACCCCTGGACTATCTCATAGAAAAACTGAAGTCAGTTCAGTAGACACAGGTAATTTGAATCTTTGATGTACATAAAAGGAATAAAGTAAGTACAGTACACTGTGATTGACTGTGTCACTCTCTCTCTAATCTTCAAATGAAGTCTCTGCAGTCCCATAAGGGTCAGGGTTTTTTACCTGAACTGCCTCCAGTTTTACTATGAGCTAGTCCATGAGGGGATATAATGTCAGTTAGTTATTATAGTAGTATACATAGATATGGAAAAGCAATGTAGAAGGTTGGAGTAATAATTATTTGTAGCCGATTATTTTCAAAGATCAAAAGCGAGAAAATTTAATGAAAAATGCTCCTTAATGATTCTTCCAGATTTTTATATGGCATGGTTCATGTTTATTGATGAAGAGTAAATTCTGAAAAGTTGGATTTTAGACATGCCAAAATACACATCCACAAACATTTGTGTGGTCCAGGACTTACTGCTCTGTACAGAAGAAAGATGATGTGGAAAAGTTCATCATCATTATCAGGATTCTATCAACCTCCAGCAGTAAAGTATGTGTGTTAAGTAGATAATGAGAAGACAGCTGGTTTTGCCATGGGACAACAGAGAAGTGTGTCAGTTAACACAAGTCTTAGTGTGTATTTAGTGAAACAGATTTATACTAGTCAGGTTGATTGCATGAATGTGTAAATACTTTATACTTCTTATCCTTGATGGCTCAGGCAATTGAATTGGATATGTGTTGTCTTCATCCAGCAGAGTTCCAATTCAACGTTTTCAGAGATTTATACATATTGTAGAACACAAAAAGTTCAGATAAAATTAAGATTGCTAAATCCTTCTTTTGGATTGTCTTTTATTGTTTATTTTTGGGAGTAAGGGGAGATAGTGTCATTTTTATTTATCTGTATACACTGTAATTAATTAAAAATAGATTTTAAAAAGTTCCAAAAATATTTTCAAAAATAATTTATATAACATATTTGTACATTGTTGTGATGTACTGGGTACTTATGAAATTGTTTTGATTATTATATTTGAGTGCAATAGGACCTTGTGTATGGTTGTCTATATGTAATGTATGTGTGTTGAGTGTTCGCAGGAAGATCCGTACATTCCAATATCACACAAAGGGAATTGCCCAAACTCCATTCTGCATGTATGGATGGATATTGGCCGCTTGCATATTACAGAGTTATCTGCCCTTGTGGGCAGGTATTGATAGTGACGTCATGCAATTTTGAGTTTAACATCATATTTTCAGAGAAATTACATGGTTTTCACTAACAAAATAATGAAATAACTCTGTAATATGCAGAGAGAATACAATTACAGATGGGAGTACCAGGTATTGGAAAAGGGAACAGTTAGTCCCGGAATATGTCTGGAATAGGCCTGTATGTTCTCATTCCTGTTTTAATTGATCCTATGGAGAGTGCTCTTTAATTGATCCTTGCTTGTTAAAAGTAACATTGTAAGTGTTTTTTCTTCTTCTTAATAAATAATAATACAAGGTAGATTACCAAAACTTCTTCTTTTTTCTTCTGCATTACACATTTAAACAATGTATTACTATTTGCAACAAAGTATAAGCAGTGCATAGCCATGTTCTACAGAAATGGGTTGGGGATTGTTTCCAAATTTTTAAACATTTATTTGGTGCTGATCAAGTGTTGACAGGTATATGCACTGCCTTCATTAATTTTGTGCTGGCAGTTTAAATTATGGCACACTATTATTTGTGTACATACACTGTATACATGTAGTGTACTAGATATCATTTATAAATAAACAGTTGGATATATTTATATCTGGTTCACTGTTTTATCTTTATTTCTTTGTGAGGATTCTCTTTCCATTTCCGTCATGTGTACTTTTACATCCAATAACCGAAGCAATTTGAGTTTACCTAATATGGCAATTGTCATTTTATCAATGCTTCACTAAGTCATCTGTCATAAACAATTAATATTTTCAACTTCTCAATAATCATTGTCCTTAGGAGCTATTTGGCTTGTAGTATGCTAAATATAGTATAGACCTTTATTTACATTCAAGACCAGGAGGTCAAAGGCTGAAATCACCAAGAGGCTTAAAACTAATATCTTACCTATAGTATGCTGGGAGCACAGTCTTCAATTCATTCAAAAACCTGCATTCCAGTGGTGAAGAGTTAGTCAGTTAATATGTCTAATATAAGCCTGAGATACTCTGGCCCTGACACCAGACTTGGACATAATGACAGACTGGTGTCTGGTGTAGGGCCAGAGTTTATTACTATATCAAAAGGTGCAATTTAGCTTGCCGATACTGTTTGGTCTAACATCTACACCACTTGGCCCATTGTATCCATGTATGTTGGTACACTTTTATTGAGGATGGAAGAGCCATTTTCATTGATATGCATACATACATGTATGTTTACTAAATGTACTGGCAGTTGTTTCAAAACTTTTCCAACAAAGGATGCTTGATGGTTGTAACTTGTATAACCATCTTCTTTGTGTGAAGATCAGTCCGTCAATTATAACAATTAGTTATCTTGACACTACCTTGCCAATGATGAAAGAAGCAAATTTGTTTTCAAGTGTCAAAATAGATGTTGGGTTTTATTTGCTGTGAAATACAGTATGATGATAATTTGCCATTTTCCATCTTTACAGTATTAAGAATGAAAACCAAATTAGTTTCAGATATTTTTTAATAAAAATTACAAACAACAACCATTACAAAATAGCAATTGTGTAACAAAAATATATAGCGTAATAATAACAATATGATGTTGTTGATATCTAAATTGGAAAGTACACCAAACAACTAACAAGGGGAGATAATTAGAAAGTCAAACAGTTGATAAATGCAAATTAAAACCGGTGATATTTCAAGCAATGCCATTATACAATTTTCACTACGATTAGAAGTATGTGCCACAGTTTCTTCCCAATTATAACCTATGGAGTTGTAAAGTGAAACCTGCTTTGTAAACCACCTCTCTATAATGACCACCTGCTTTAGTAAAACTATCTTGGGAACCAAATAGGAAATAAAATCACTTGTCGAATGAGACCATTTTTGTTTGTCAAATGGTTTGGGTAGTATTTATAGACAGGTTTGATTGTAATTTATAATGATTCAGATAAAACATGAAGCACATTACCTATGCCTTAAATCCTTTATCTATAGGTATCATGAATCATATTAGCCTACATCAACTTGTCCTGATGATTTCATGTCACTCTTGGTGTTTCCTACTCTTCATTATTCTCTACATGCATATTACAGAGTTGTCTGTCCTTGTGAGTAGGTATTGATTGTGACATTAAATGTTTGAAAGTGTAATCTCATACTTTTCAGAGAAAAAAATGATGCAAGTTTTGCTTACAAAATAGATGTCTGCAGATATCTACCCACAAGGGATGTAACTCTGCTTACCTACCCACAAGGGATGTAACTCTGCTTACCTACCCACAAGGGATGTAACTCAGCAATAAGCTAAGACAGAATTATACCGTTGGACATTTGTGTCTCTAACATAATCATACCAGACAGTTCCATCCTTGTAAAATCGAAGCTTATTAAACATGAAACCATATTTTACCCAATAAATACTCAGTTGCTATGTAGCAAAGAGTGATTTACAAAATTTGGAGGGGAATTTTGTTCAAATTTCAACATCCCCACAGTATACAAAATACAATTGCCGTATACATTTGGATTTTAATCTCTTCAATCAATTACTCAGCATTATCATATGGAAATGGTTTCATGACATCTTGACAAATCAGGAGCAGCCTATTCCGTCTTTGCATAGTACAGAGTTAGCTCCCTTACGGGTAGGTATCTATTGTTACAACATTATTATTTGAGTGCATTTCAAATAGTTTTCTTTGAAAGGTATGATGTTAGGCTCACAAACACATGACGTCACAATCAATACCTAGCCACAAGGGAACATATCTCTGTAATGTGCAAATATAGAATAGTAACAGGGTATTTATCGGGATCAATACAGTAATCATGAACAAAAAAAGAAAATCTTCACGCTAAACAGAAGTAATTGAAATAAAAAGTATATTATTGGGTGTGTATTGATATTTGTATCACTTTAACTGTTTCGTTCAACGACACTGAACTCATATTTACAGTATATAAAGGAAATACAGTCTGAACTTTATCTAAGGATTTACATGGATGTACATGAATAAGAAATCTTTATGTAATTTTTAAGTAAAATGGTGTATCCATTAAAGTGTTATCACACTATACTTTGAGTAAGACGATTTTTTATCAGGAAATAATGTTAACAATAAATAAGAGTACAATTCTTGCTTAGAATAATATGTACATACAATATGCTATTATTGACCATGAAGGATATAGAAAATGTGCATCTTAAAGCAATTACGGTATGATACAAGTTTAGAGTGCTTTGTTTAAGGTTGTTCAATATCAAACTTTGTTAATCACATTATCACATAACTGAACCGTTCAGCCTTGTCATAAATATTGCAAGACACACATGTAATTAAACTATTGTAACATCTTGTTTATAATTACATCATCATTGATGACAAGATTGTCTTGGCAGACGGAAACGTCAAATCCAAGCCTGATGTCCTTACTCTTATATAGTAATGACTTTGAAAAAATGTCTGTATTTCCATAAAAACTAGTCATGTGATTAATGAATCCTACACTCATGGCTACATATATGAAATTTATTAAATAATATATATATTTCATATAACATAACGACCAATGTAAAATCCTCTTTATAATTGTGAAATGTTAACCAGGTACTTGTTTTCAAACACATCTCTACATGTACGTGTATTTCTGAAATCTTTATCAACTAAAAGCACATGCAGAAACAATAACACTGAATAGAAGTACATTTTGTTTAAATCACTAAAAGAAAATGTACATATTAATGAAACTTTATAATAACTGAAATCATGCTTATTATGTAACAAAACTTTTAGTTTGTGAGAATAAAATGCTGGGTGGTAATTGTATTGATGAGGAATGTCAAGCAACTAAAGGAAAACACTGCAAACCTAATCATATAATCAGTCTATCAACTAAAATATAGGGAAGAATCACAAGGTTTTGGTGCAGAAAACTTAACTGGTGCATTGTATGCAAATACAAAATGTAATTACATGTAATTTATCATATATGGTTATTACAGTCAAAATTGACTTGAAATATAATTTGTCTATTTAATTAATTTCTAGTACTTTCATTCTTTTAATCCCAGACGCTATTTCAAGGGTTATGCATTTACTTGCATTGGACCAAAGTTTTTCATGATATTTCATACTGACAATGTATACATAACCCACACAATAAATCATTCTGATGACCGTAATATATTTGACAGCTCACAGATCCTCTTTAAACATTAAACCAATGCTATGAATTGCCATCAGAATCTAGTACATGTACAAACTACATGAAAGAGAGAAAGAAGAGAGTCATCGATTGTATGTTGCTGTTGGTATTTGATAATGATATACATTTCCAGTGTACAAAGATAAAACAAATCTAATAGTGAAGATATTTCACAGTCACAATTATCCCAAAAATGCTCTTTCAACTTTCAGAGACGATTATAAGTGCATGTGCACTGAAAGAGTAGAACTTGAGTTTTAAACTCTGATTGACAAAAATTGGTAATATATTGTATATAATCAAGAACATTAACTGGTGTATATATATAAGTTGACAGGCAATGTACAACCTGACCTTTAAACATTGATATATATAATACAATAACTTATAGCACTTTTTCTATGCAAAAAATGGCAAACAAAGTGCAGTGGTTTTATTCCAGCACTTCTTGAGTCAAATAAATAAATTTCTATGCAAACCAAAACTTCTTTTAGGGAGTACATATACATAATAACATGACTTAATATAATAAAAATCTACCATCAACCACAGAGTTCTAACCAGGTTGAAATAATTCATGACAATGTAACAGATATATGTTGCTGTTTTATCTCAGTTTTATAATAAGCCTATATACTCCATAATCAATGCAAAGTTAAACATGGAACAAGCCGTCGATCCCCACCGGACGTTGGCTCCTCCCTCCTTTAAATATATGTTTACCGGTTCATATATTACAGTCATCAGATTTGACTAATAAAGTTCCCACTGACCATAGTTGGCCCATTTTTTTCAAGTTAACCTAGCAACAATCAATGCCCAACTGACTTAACCACTCCACTGCCCTACTATCAGCTTCTTCCCACTAACCTGGTCATCCCATCCCCTGTTTCACTAACCTGGTTGTCCATATCCCTTACCCCACTAACCTGGTTATCCCACCTTTATACTCCACTAACCTAGTTTTCCAAACCCTTTGACCCACTAACCTAGTTATTCCAATCCTCTTTCCCACTAACCTGGTTGTCCTTATCTTCTGATCCACTTACCTGGTTGTCCTTATCTTCTGATCCACTTACCTGGTTGTCCCACCATTCTACCCCACTAACCTGGTTATTCCAATCCTCATTCCCACTAACTTTGTTGTCCCATCCCTTTGACCCAAGAACCTTGTTGTCCCACCATTCTACCTCACTAACATGGTTGTCCCACCCCTCTGACCTACCAATCTGGATGCCCCACTCTTCCAGCCACTAACCTGGTTGTCCCACCATTCTACCCCACTAACCTGCTTATCCCACCTTTCTACCCCACTAACCTGGTTGTCCCACTCCTCTGTCCCACTAACCTGGTTGTCCCACCCCTTTGACCCATAGACCTGGTTGAAATATATATTTGGACTGGATGATCTCTTAGAAACAGTGGTGAGTTGTTTATCTACAATATGTGCCAATAGATGATTGGGTTATCTAATTAAATAACATGACTTGGTTTCCAATGATATATATATTGCTAGATTTTACACCAATAAAGATGACAGGTAATTTGAAATCAATTTCAACATATATAGAGAACTGTTAATGAAGAATGCTTGAAAAGTGATTTGTTTGACATCACATCAATATTTCTTACAGTTACATGTAACAATTAAACATGGATGGATGTTAGTTTTGATTCGGATGGCTGGTTATTATAGAAAATATTCTTATTGTACAGATATAACTATTATAAATCTATATATAAAACACAACACACTACAAGGGTCAAGGCCATGTTGTACAACAAATCACTGGCATAAATGATACAAGATCAATTACCTGCTAAGTATTATATTCAAACATCGCAAATAAAAATAGTACTGATCTTAAAACAATGATAGACAAAATTTCATCCTTTTATGTGATCAGGTGAAAATTTAAGAAAACTGTATCTTATGCTTAGTGTCTGAATTCTAAGTAAATAAATGAAGACTGTTCCTCATTGTTATTTTAGGCAAGATGTTACAATGCATTACCCATCTTAATTTCAACCAGTTTGTTTAGTTACTTGCTTGGCCTGGTTATTAAAACGTTTATAAAATTCTAAATTTTGTTTTACCAAGATCTACAGAAATATTTTCATCATGATTTGAAAATGGCTGATAAAATGTGATTAGCCTAGTTACCTATGGAACTTTTTTCCATCTGTAACATGTTTCTGATTTTTTTTTTAAACATTTTACCTACAGTATAAAATATCAAAACTGGCCCTTGACTAATCTAAATCCCTGTGTATTCTGGCTTAAATGTATGGCATTTTCCTTCTTCATTTTAAAGCACAGTACTTAAAACCTGTACAATATGTAAACCGGTCTATTTTGACCAAATATGCTGGTCCTGGTGATATCCAGTTTAGACAAGTTACATTGTAGTAGTAGTAGATGAACATGTAAGTTTCTCCTGTATAATTATGTCCTGGGTTGCCTATCAGATAAATATATGTGGTATCTTGTAGCACACAGTCTGTAAAACATTTCCAATACCACTGAACCAAACTTAGCCATCAAAGTCATGTTTACTGATCTTGGATCCTGATAAGACATGTACAACACCATGTCATATCAACAATATACTGGAAAATAACTTAGTTTCACGGCTACTTAATTTTGCGATTTCTGTTTCAAATAATATTCACAGTGATTAACTTTCTCAGATAACATTATTGAATTGAAATTGCTTTCAATATAACGTAATAAAGATATTAATTAGTGTAAATGAACCTTTGCAATTCATCTTAATCAAGAATATAAATTGCACAAGAAGGAAAGTTGGGTTACAGAATCCTGTACAACATGGCCGACCTGACAACACTGGAGCGGCAATGACGATGTTATCTATCTTCTACAGCGACATGTCCTATAAGGTATATATTGTCATACAGATGACCAGCAAGGTCATCACTCACACCCTCCGTGGCTCTCCGAGTGTTCCGGATAAACTCCCGCTTGGACATTTTGTTTTTAACATGAGGACTGGCGAGATCAACAGACAGCATGATGAGTGAGAAGCACAACACAAACACTGCATCTGTAAATGAGAGCAGAAATCACCAAATAGTCTCAAATATAGGTTCCAACTGCTTGGCCCAGTTGTCAGGTACTGAGGGCTGGTGAAGGTTTTTATCAAGTGAAATTTACCAGAAATTCACATAAAATATTTGACATGAATTCACATGAAGATACTATCTGGTAAATTTGACATTAGCCTTTAAATTGACATGAATTTTTCTTCATGCAAAAATGACTTCATTTTCAGGTCTTCCTTAGTTGAAATTCATGTCACATTTTTTCCAAGTCAAATATTATAACCTGAAGATAATTTGCCTGACAGTGTATAATATTGACATTATGGCATGACTGTACCTTTAGATAGACCTAGTTGAGGATTACAGCTACAGAACCTTTCTGAGAATTTTTCAATAATATCTTCTAGATAGTCTCCCCTTTGTTCTGGGGCTGAAACTTCACCGAAAAAGTTCCTGAGTGCATTGGGTAAAAACTGGTTTTCGAAATTCTGAAGTTGAACCATCTTTGACAGAGCATCTCTTCTGCAAAACAAAAATAATAAAAAATCATTTTTGTTCAGAAACTTTGTAATGAAAGCTTTTATCTTTAGTTATATGAGGCTAGAGTAGAGATGCATTTATATATAAAACCTGCATGGTGTCAAAATGAAATTACATGTACTTTAATTTTTGTTAGGAGATGAGCAAACACAAAATTTTAATCTTAAAGTCAAGAGTTTTTACAACATAGAAGCATGCTTTCACATAAACGAATTGTAATTTATACTGCACTGAAGAATACGGGTGGGTATCGTCAAGGCCTGTGATAATCATATTGAGATATATATATTGTGATATTTCATCCAATAGTGCAATATATTGAAAGCAGATTGAAAATGCCATCCAATACGGCTTTTATATTTCTAAATTTAAGATTTCCTGCAACACCGGACAATGCTCAAGTGTCATTACTTGTTTAACTTAATGGAGAAACCATGGTTGATTTGAATGAGAAATCAATGGCCTACGCTATCAGGTGTTATAACAATTTACTTTAATAACATGACATATGCATTAAAATATTGTTATTTCAAAAACATACTGTGAGATCTTGTTTTGTATTTTTATATAGCAATATCCAGTACCAGAATAATATAACCCAACCCTACCTAAGGATGCTATCTACATATGACTTAGATTTAACTCTTTAACCAACCTCTGATCCAGGTACTCCCTCTTCCTTGCTGGTCGGATTCTCTTTGTGTGATGAAGGAACCTTGCTATCTCCATAGGGTTGTCATTCAGCAGACCATGCTCAAACAGGTACCTTGCACCCTTAAATCACAATCAAACACCTTATCATTATTGTGGTATTTCATTATTAGCTCAACTTATGTACAGTACAATTATAAACAGATTTGTCTGATAAAATCTCTTCGGCAATATATACGCTTCAACGAGCTCCTTAAAATGTGAATTTCACCACTATTTGAAGACATAACTTGGGCACAAATTAGTCATCAATCATATCTACCACACCCAAAACAACACATACAAGGGAAGTCATCCTAATATATACTTAGCTGTTAATAGAATATTACTGATATATAATTAATAAGGATAGCAATGCTATTAAAGAATAAAATTCTTTGTTTGAACTTTTCAATTCTACACTTTAAATTGTGATACTATATTGATAACAAAACACTTGTGAACAAAACTGTGTAAATGTGTTACCTGGACCTTACTATCATGTGTATTTATTAACGATAGATATACTGATGCAAAAGGGTTACTACTAACAGATGCTTAGCCACGCCTCTAATGTAATTAGAATTCCACCAGATTTTACACTAGATTGTCCTTGGCCTTTAAGCATTATCAAAATGGCCAACTAACATCTGAATCTCTATTTCTTTTATTTTGCAAACACTTACCTCAAAGGGATCAAAGTTGAAGGTGAGACTAGCCTCATCCAGTAGCTTACCTCAAAAGGATCAAAGTTGAAGGTGAGACTAGCCTCATCCAGTAGCTTACCTCAAAAGGATCGAAGTTGAAGGTGAGACTAGCCTCATCTAGTAGCTTACCTCAAAAGGATCAAAGTTGAAGGTGAGACTAGCCTCATTAAGTAGCTTACCTCAAAAGGATCAAAGTTGAAGGTGAGACAAGCATCATTAAGTAGCTTACCTCAAAAGGATCAAAGTTGAAGGTAAGCTAGCCTCATTAAGTAGCTTACCTCAAAAGGATCAAAGTTGAAGGTGAGACTAGCCTCATCCAGTAGCTTACCTCAAAAGGATCAAAGTTGAAGGTGAGACTAGCCTCATCCAGTAGCTTACTTCAAAAGGATCAAAGTTGAAGGTGAGACTAGCCTCATCCAATAGCTTACCTCAAAATGATTAAAGTTGAAAGTAAGCTAGCCTCATCCAATAGCTTACCTCAAAAGGATCAAAGTTGAAGTTAAGCTAGCCTCATCCAATAGCTTACCTCAAAAGGATCAAAGTTGAAGGTGAGACTAGCCACATCCAATAGCTTACCTCAAAAGGATCAAAGTTGAAGGTGAGACTAGCCTCATCCAGTAGAAGGTAGAGTCGTTTATAAGTCAGTCCAGAGGGCTTCTTTCTGTAGGCACTGGTGTATCCCCATGAGTCACGGCATAACCTACATTGTAATTTGACCAAATATACACAAAACTAGCCTTATATTAGAATTCAAAACCTGTGTGGATTCAATGATCATTTTCAAATTAAAACACTGATTAATTAAAACCTGTATAATCTGGAGTCCTGGCTATACAAATCAAAATTATGCTGGTCAATGTGATATCCAGTTTAGACAAGTTCTACTATATCATATTATGATCAAATTTTACATTTCATTTTTGGATTACATTTTAAAGAAAGAAAGAATATTACTTAATTGTCAGAATGTCTTTTTCCTCTTCTTTGTTTTTTATGAAATACAAAATATCTCAATAATATTGTGAGTTACCCTAGCCAGAGGATCTCATCATTTGCGAGATTTTCCCAAACACAGGCAGCTAGACATAGATCGGTGGCATTGAGGTGGGAGAGGATATTCAGGCTAAGCTCTGGAGGAAGATTCTCTATGTTTGGAAATCTTGTGATGACATCGTTAGTCTTGTTTTTCTTGCGTCGACGGGGAGTATTGGTGGGGTTTTCCGTATCTGTAAAGTCGGTGGGTCCGCAGTACCCCAGGCGGTCCAGTTCCTGTAATCTACGCAGCGTCTGGCCCATCCTGGCACTTCTGATTATGCTCCTTACTCCTTCAATAGAAGATGCCATAACATACAGTCTACTTGCTAACAGATATGTGGTCAAGTTCCTGTGTCGACTAGATATACACAAACATGTTGTTGTAAATATTTAAAATATCCACACCATCATTTGACCATGTGCCATAAATTACATTTTATTTTGTTGCAACTTGCAAATCATAATTGCCCTGCTGTGTTTGTTTGTTTGATTAATTAACGTCCTATTAACAGCTATGGTTATGAAAGCAGTAGCACGACCTCCCATGTATGCGGTGTGTTACGTATGTTGTGCGAGGTGCGTGTTTTGGGTAGGGCTGTGGATTGTCTAACATGTGGCGATCCGATCCGATCCACGATTCGAGGTTGACGATTCACAGATCGGACCACGAATCACCAGTTAGATACAAGCAAAAGATTCAATTTAAGTCGAAACTGTTTTTATTGATAAATCAATAATGCTCTTATATATTGATAAATGTTTGATTGATAATAAAACCATTTTTAGCAGTTTTACATTCCTTATCATTAAGCAATAGAGTTACAGATGAAGTGCAGCAGGATTCAGTCACTGCAACTGTAAAAAAATCAAATCATTTGAATTTTGAAATGACGTCATCTCAAAAATACTACTGCACATCAATTACGGCATGAAATCATCATGGTAAGGCATAAATAACCATTTGAAAATATTTTCACTGTTACTTTTATTTTGGTCAAATACAGAATAAACATTGAGATTAAGAAAAAAATGTTTAAATCTGTAAGAGCAGTTACAATTTAATTTGGTTCTAGGCCTATAGTTTTTATTTTTAATCAAGTGATTTATGATTTTGACTCATAATTAGCCTACCTTTCGTTTTTGACATAGGGTTCACATCTACATACTCAGTAGCCTAATGTAATATATTCGTATTTTTACATATTTCCGACCCGTAATGAAAACGAAATCAATTATCATCTTTTACATCTCTAGAATTCAATAATTATGTTTTATCATAATTATTTTATGAAGAATCGAAGCGTGGATACGAAAATAACATGTTGCTAGCTTTACTTCACGCAGCTCTTGTGTACTTCCGGTCTACTTCAAAGTGAAAACATCGATGATATTCAGATTTTAGTGTACATTCCTTCACATTTTTGAGCTATGACAGCATTAAAGAAGGTATTATTTTTTGCTTTTGAAAGATCGCGATCCACAAATATAAGGAGTAACGAATACTCGTATCCGATCTTTCTCAATAATTCGTGAATACTCGAGTACTCGGATACTCGTTACAGCCCTAGTTTTGGGAGACTGCGGTAAATTCATGTTGTGTCTTGTGAAACTGTTGCCCTTTTTATAGTGCTGTTATAAGAGCGCAGCTCTCTGCGCGGCCGAAGGCCGCGTAGAGCGAAGCTCTACTAACCATAACACGTGTGTGAGCATATAGATTCCAATACACTCCAGTACCCCTTAAAGCTTGGACTTTGAAATTGTGTCCCGCGGGAAAAGTCTCGCGCCTCCATGTAGGCAGCCATGTTTTAATTCTCGTTATCAGCACGACGAGATTTGAAATTTCTGTACTAGACTAAATGTGTTATCAGTATACGCTTTAAAATTACTGTAAGTAGTTTTAATTTACAGATGTACAAGAACAACGCAATAAATGTAGTTGTCCAATATGTACTGTGTATGTTCTCAAGCGCACGGCACCGTCAGCAGTGACGTCACAAAACCTGACGCCAAAGATGACGGCACAGATTCGCGCATATTTTTGATAGCATGGCATGTTGCCAAGTTTTCTCTGCATCTGATAAAAACAAGATTGAAGTACGTGTATATTGAACTATTCCATTTGGATTGTTTTGAATTCTTTCTAACTATCGATAGTATGTGCATGTCAGTGAAATATTCTATTGTTAGTCTCATAGAAAAATATAGACAATATAAATTTATGATGTTATAATATTTTACATGTAGCTGCGCTCTTCTGAGGCTTTGCCTTATATTCATATTATCACTGAAGCATGCCACCGTGTAATTATCTGAAATTGATTTTACTTTTTCATTTGGTCAAGTGTTTTAGGCAGATTAATGTTTTCATTTTTAATAATGAGCCACAGCTGCCTGATTAGTTTTAGAAAAGAATGTTTTGTAGTACCTTGGCCTAGCTAGTACACTGTAGGCCTACAACGAGCCAGGCACCTGTGACTATAGCCCTAGTATAATCTATAAACGTTGTTTGTATAGCATATCTGTTATCCATATATGACATTTGCTGCTGTTAATAACAGTTTAATCTTATTTATTTTATATAAGAATAAATAAATCTCTAGTTAAGTTCAACAAAGTGGAAGAAATATTTACAGCGGCAATCATTATAGGCCTAATTGCTCCAGTGACCCAAATACGCTTCTCAGCCTATAGCTACAACGTAACTGATCTGCAACGTTTTGTCTGCTCGTGTGGATGTGTCATTGATTACGAACAGTGAAAAATACGTGTGTCTAACTTACCAGTCAGGAATGGATTTTGATTCCTAAGTTATGGCCACAATAGTTGGCACTGTACCCGTGACACAAATTCTGCTGTCATGGTCGAAATGACGTGGAAGTGAAGGAAGTCAACACTGTGTTGTGATTATTCTCAGCACTGAAATTTCCTCGCGGTCTGATTGGTCAAAATTACAAAATGGGTCGGAATGATTTTCCACAGGGATTTGACAGCATATATAGGTCTATTAAATTATTATTTTAACTCAGAATAAGCCAATGCATTTTGACACTGAGATTAAGATATAATTCTTCTTCAGACTTTGCCCCCAATCATTTAAAAAATAAATAATATAAAAAAAACATAAAAAAAAACAAAAACAAGGGCCCTGCAACCTGGTCATACTTAACAAATAGAGTAAATAAGAATTTATATCATCCCTAAGCTCATTAGAGGTCTCTTTGCCTCTTGGTTATTAAAAAGAGGTTGTTTAAAGATTTTAGCCAATTTGACCACTGTGACCTTGAATGAAGGTCAAGGTCATTCTTTTGAACAAACTTGGTAGCCCTTGATCCCAGCATGCCACAGGCCCAATATCAGGTCCCTATGCCTCTTGATTTTAGCCTATTTGACCCCTGTGACCTTGAATGAAAGTCAAGGTCATTCATTTGAACAAACTTTGTAGCGCTTCATCCCAACATGTCCTATGCATAATATCAGGTCTCTAGCCCTCTTGGTTATTAAAAAGAAGTTATTTACAGATTTTAGCCTATTTGACCTCTATAACCTTGAATGAAGGTCAAGGTCATTCATTTGAACAAACCTTGTAGCCCTTGATCCCAGCATCCTACAGGCCAAATATCAGTTCCCTGGGCTGTCTGGTTCTTGAGAAGAAGTCGTTTAAAGATTTTAGCCTTTTTGACCCCTGTGACCTTGAATGAAGGTCAAGGTCATTCATTTGAACAAACTTGGTAGCCCTCCATCCCAGCAACCTACAGGTCAAATATGAGTACCCTGGGCCTTCCGGTTATTGAGAAGTAATTTAAGATTTTAGCCTATTTGACCCGTGACCTTAAATGAAGGTCAAGGTCATTTCATTTGAACAAACTGGTAGCCTTCATCCCAGATGCCACAGGCCAATATCAGGTCCTAGGCTTTTGGTTATTAGAAGAAGTCGTTAAAGATTTTTGCCTTTTTGACCCTGTGACCTTGAATGAAGGTCAAGGTCTTCTTATTTGACAAACTTGCCCTTCTCCAGCATCCTACAGGCCAAATATCAGTTCCCTGGGCTGTCTGGTTCTTGAGAAGAAGTTGTTTAAGAATTTCAGCCTATTTGACCCCTGTGACCTTGAATGAAGGTCTAGGTTTTTGAGAAGAAGTTGTTTAAGAATTTTAGCCTATTTGACCCCTGTGACCTTGAATGAAGTTCTAGGTCATTTATTTGAACAAACTTGGTAGCCCTCCATCCCAGCAACCTACAGGCCAAATATGAGTACCCTGGGCCTTCCGGTTATTGAGAAGAAGTCGTTTGAATGAAAAGTTTACGCACGGCGCACGACGACAGACGGCGCATGATGACAATAGGTCATGGACCTATAAACCCATGAGCCTTAACGGTCATCTGAACGCTAATACAATGTATAACGTTAGTAGAACTGAAGATTTAGCCTTTTTGACCCCTGTGACCTTGAATGAAGGTCAAAGTCATTCATTTTGACAAACATGGTAGCATTCACTCAAGCGTGGTATAGACTTACTATCTGGTATCTAGTCTTCTTAGTTATTGACACACATACACAGCAACTTGTACATTAAATGATTTTAGCCTTTTTGACCCCTGTGACATTGAATAAATCAAGGTTATTCATTTGAACAAATTTGGAAGCCCTTCATCCCAGCATGCTACAGGCCCAATATCAGTACATGCACTGGGCCTTATTGTTAATGAGAAAAAGTCATTTAATGATTTTAGCCTTTTTGAACCCTATGACCTTGAATGAAGGTCAAGGTCATTCATTTGAATGAACTTGGCAGACCTTCATTACAGCGTGTCGCAGGTCTAATATTTATATATCTGGGCCTTTCTGAGATGGAGAAGAAGTTGTTCAACTTCAACTACACAAAACGGTATACGTACATGGATAAATTTGCAATATTTTTGTCTTATTAGCACCTTTTCATTTTATTAAACGGCCTTGGGTCGAATACGGTAGATTGGGATTTAAAAAGCCTAATAATATAGACTAGGTTTAGGGGACTAGGGCTAGCACCATATATATTATTACAACTATACTTTTTTTACTAATAGACTTTTATAAAACACTGCTAAAGGCATGAGAAAAATGATATTTCTTGAACTTCATTGATGTTATCTCATTTTGGACCAATAGATCTAATATGCATGTAAACTTTTAGGTTAGTGTCATTCATTAAACAGATTTAATTGATATACATACACATGTATAATTGGAGTATTTAGTGCCCTGGGGGCTCTAATGAAAAATGGTAACAAATTCGGGGGAGGGAGGGGCTTATTTGGGATCGGCATTTATTAATTTAACGTCCTTTTAACAGCCAGGGTCATGTAAGGACATGCCAAGTTTGACAGTGGAGGAAAGCCGGAGTACCCGGAAAAAATCTAGCAACTGCCCCATTTGGGATTTGAACTTACAACCCAGAGGTGGAGGGCTTGTGGTAATATGTTGAGACATCTTAACCACTTGGCTGCTGCGGCTCCACTGTTAGGGAACCAAAATATAGGTTGTGGACAAAACCTCTGATAGTAACAACCAATTCATATATTTCAGCTCTTTCTGGACATAGCTCATTGTATAATCTCTGAAAGTAAATATGCATTAATTATTCCTTTATTTCTTTCCTTTGAAAGCATTCTTATGTTATGATTCACATGTGTAAAACTCACAAATACCAATGTTAAGCAACACACAGTTGGGCTAATATCTGCTCTCTCAAAAACCTAAAAGTAATTGACAAGAAATTGATTACGGATTTTTTGTCTTCATGACATTTATAAATTTGAATAAGGCATATATGGACAAACTTTATAGCCCCTCACCCATGGCCAGTAACCTACAGCTGAAATGTGAGGCCTAATATATGGGTCTCTTGGGTTGATTTTTTAGAAGAAATTGTTTAAAGGAACACATTTTCACTGAATCAGAAACATATACAGTACATGTATACACAGAGACTGTAAACTTCTTTATTGTCTTTGCTGACAGCAGAGAGGCCACAGGTTTATAGGAATTTCCCCTTGGCTTACTGTGTTTAATTGTTTCAGTTTTAACATAATATTTTGGCATAAATATGCAATTTAAATATTATATTATGGTCTGATATACCAGTTCTCAGATGCTTAAAAATAATTTTTGAAAACAAGAATATGAACAATTTTTTTTCTTTCAAAAATCATGCATTGAAAACTGCCAGTGTTTCTTTTAGTGATATTATTTTTTTTTCTCAAAAATTTACTCCCACCATCTGAAAATTCTTTAACTTTTATGATAATATCGAAGTTATCTTCTTGCTTTTAATTATTTAGGAGAATAGGTGAAAAAACCCAACGCACCTACTGTTTGTTTTTACACTATTTTATTTAATTTCAACAAACATTGCGATATCTAACTAATAAAGACTATTTGTTAAATTATAACAATATACATTAAAATATGTTCAATATCAATAAAATTTTATAATTCTACTTCAATCTGTAGCATACAGGTATAATAACCATACATGAATAATTCTTGTATACATGTAGTGTACTAATGAGTTTCTAGGACTAACATACCGTACATAACATACCGTATTCGACCCAATAAGCACGCCCATCCTTAAAGGCGCCCCTCCCCCTTTTTTAGGCTTCAATTTCACTTGTTTTGAATTAAATGCAGACTGAAAATATGAAAACCTTGTTGGTTTTCTTACTAATTTCTTTTGCAAATTGATTTATGGCTTACTTTGAAGAATAGTTTTATGAAAGGCATGTCCTAATTTGTTTCTATTAAGTGCCCCCTGAGTTGCTTCAATTTAAAGCACCCTGCACACTTATTGGGTCGAATACAGTATCTAGTATTCTACAGAGTAATTTATCTAAACCAGATATCACATGGACCAGCATATTTGTTCAGTATAAGTACGTTTCTTTATTTGAATATAAAAGTTTTAATTTTTATAAACTAATAAACTAGAATACATAGGGAGTCAGATTATACAAAAGTCAGTTTTGAGAAGTTATACAGTATAACTGAATTCTATTATCATAAAATCTTCCCATTCTATAGATAATAAAAGCAGATTTGGACAGAATTTTCTCTAGAATGATAACACCAGTTTATGGTGAAGCAGGTATCCACCAATGAAAATGTTAACAAGTCTATTAAACTCCAAACTCTGGGAAATTAACAGGGTTTAACTAATCCAAGATTAATATGAAAAAATAATTTTTTCTAATGCAAGTCTTTTGATCACAAAATACATTTCTAACATTGCTTGAAAATAATTTTTTTTTCAAAAACTTAGCTACACAAAAAATAAATCTCTGACATGACAAAATAATGAAGCATTCTGCTAAATAACAAATTAACACATATACATATCTGTTACAGTTTAATGTACATTGTCTTAACATATTATGAATGGTATCACTGAAAAAAACTGAAAGTTACTCACCAGTATGGTAACTTAGATATGAAAGTTTGTAAAAATGAATAAAAATGAAATATCATATGGTACTTCATCTGAAAAAAAGAAGAGAATAATTTATGGAGAATTTTAAATGCTTAGCACACGGATATGACAAAAGTGAAATTGACTTCTGTCTTTATCTTTTTTGGTACAACACATTGTTGATCTGTGGACAGAATGCTGAAGAAGTAGGTTGTAGACTACTGTGATCTGGAATGGCACTTTCATGTTGAGGAATAAACATTATGAGTTCCCATCTCCCGTTAGAGTTGAGGTAGGTTTTGTCAGCATGTTCTTTGTTTCCTTTATCCTGCAATGAAAATTAAAAAAACAAGGACATAGTCATTCAGATCCCCTGCCAATGAAGATATCAAAGCTGAAGTAAGTTTGATTGTGGAGACTTATGTGTATGAAAAAAAACAGGAGAAAGGAAGTTGAGCTTAAAAAGGATGGAGTATAATTCAAGTAGAGCGGGGCTGCAATTGTTGAATCAGGTATACAGACTTGACATTTATATTAGACTATATACACAAAGATGGGTGGAGTTTTGCAAAATAACATTTACCATTTACCATGATATTTTCAGCAATGTTTCCATGGTAACGGAAAAAGTGCAAAAAATTAATACCTAAAAATAGCAAAAGGAACTACTAGACCATAAAAAGAATGTGTCTATGAAGTTTCGTGGAAATATCTCTGCTGGTTTTAGAGTTATGCTCCGGAAATGAACCTGCTACAAAAATATGATATTTTCAGCAATGTTTCTATGGTTACAGAAAAAAGCACAAAAAGTGAAAACCTAAAAATAGCAAAAGCACTACTAGACCATAAAAAGAATGTGTCTATGAAGTTTCATGAAATATCTCTGCTGGTTTTAGAGTTATGCTCCGGAAAACGATTCTTAACAAAAAAATCTGCCATTTTCAGCAATGTTTCCATGGTTACAGAAAAAAGTAACAAAAGTGAAAACCTTAAAATAGCAAAAGGCACTACTAGACCATAAGACCAATGTGTCTATGAAGTTTCGTGGAAATATCTCTTCTGGTTTTAGAGTTATGCTCCGGAAACGAACCTGGTACAAAAATATGATATTTTCAGCAATGTTTCCATTGTTACGGAAAAAATGAAAAAAATGAAAACCTAAAAAGAGCAAAAGGCACTACTAGACCATAAAACCAATGTGTGTATGAAGTTTCGTGGAAATATCTCTACTGGTTTTGGAGTTATGCTCCGGAAACCATTCGTACGGACGGACAGGCGGACGGACAGACGGACGGATGGACGGAACCCATTTGTATATCCCCCGCCAACTTCGTTGGGCGGGGGATAATAATGAGTTAATATTAATTTCCATTATATCATATTAATAACAACTGGAGCAGATGAATTGATAATTTCCTTCATATACAAAAGTGACTTACTTTGTACTTATTAGCCCAAGGACAAGTTTGAGCTTCTTATCTTAATTCAATATAAAAGTCATCAAAATATTACAAATGTATTTGCATCCTGAAAAAAGTCCCTGGCACTTTAGCTAACAATTGCATAAAATATGTATTTATGAATGCACGTTTATCGGTAGGATGAAAATAATGAAGATATAAATATTGTACACGTTGAAAAAACGTGATTAGCAGTACAAAATTGTTTTCTAACTCTTACATTGTTTTTATTCTAAGCATCCTCTCCTCTGATGTTGTGTCTCCGAAGTGAAAGGAGAGCGAGTCTTCCAAACTCTCCAACATGACTGGGTGTTTAGTGGGCGTGCTCGACAACCGTTTCCCGTCCTGTGTTACAGCTGCGAACGTATCGTCGCTGGTCAGATCAAAGGGTGGGAGCGATACACTATGATTTACAGATAAGTCTGTCGGTTTTCTGATCGGGGAGAGATCAACTGCTGCAGAATCATTGATATCACCGGAGGTCAGGTTAGGTGGGGCACCGCCCAAAAGGTCACTGAATACACTGCTTCCTGTAAATACATCAACATAATAATTCTTAAGTTATTTTCCAAGCATTTGAAGTTTAAAATGCAGTTGTATGCACTATAAATTGAACTTAGATAATCAGTTTTCATAAGCTTAAATGTGCATTATGAATAAACTATCATCAGAAAACAAATCCCACCAAAAGTTTCAGATACTCTATTCAGAATTTAATTATATTCTTATTACTAGGTTACTGCCCCTAGTTTGAAACTTAGAATCATACTTACAGTAGAACAAACACCATCAAACTTAATTTCTCAGTATAGAAAATTTTCATATCTCAGAGATGGGTGACAAACCAAGCAAATAATGTAAACCAAGTGATTTTCATGTGTGATTAATTTTCATGTTATTCACAAAGAAAAGAGATTGTGAAAATTAAACACATTAAAAAATGCACTGTAAACCAACGGTATGTACTGTAAAACCAACTGACTGTCTTGTAAGATAAAACTTCATGTAATTTGAGTAAGTAAACACTTCTGAAATGTATTAAACATAACATAACTACAATTGAACAATATTTACTACACATAGTAAACTATTTGTTGGTTGTGAAAAAGTAGTTTGAAAATGAACAATGTGAAACTTAAACTGTCACCAAAGTGGGCAACTAATACCCCCCTCCCCACTGCTGCAACAAATTTAGTAATAACAGCATAACTGCATAATAGGTAACATTACAGAACCCTATATAGTTTACTCAACTCCCCTTAATGTCAGGGTTCTGTGCACCAAAATATTATCAAAATCTGTCAAGTAGTTTAGGAGTTCGCTAATCTGTCAAGTAGTTTAGGAGTTCGATGGACAAAGTTGTGTCCACAGACGGACAACCTGATTCCAGTATACCTCTTGACTTGTTGCGGGGGATATAATTAAAATTGCCACAAAAATCAGTTGGTTTAACAGTAGTCTGTGAGATTGGTTTACCAGTCAGCTGTGCGTAGTCAGCTCTCTATACTAAGGCTTACCATTGAGAGGTTCGCTGTGAGAAGTTCTATAAACTGTGGGTAGTGAGGTCTATACTAACACTTACCATTGAGTAGTTTGCTGTAAGAAATTCTTTGTGGTAGTGAGGTCTATACTAACACTTACCATTTGAGTGGTTTGCTGTAAGAAATTCTATCTGCTGGCCAGTGGGTTGAGCCCCCTGGGGTGTGGGAAAAGACGAGGTTGATTTTCCAGGGTGGATGTCAACTTCCTCAGAACTCTGTTTATTGTAGCCATCTCCGGCACCTAAATTTGGCAGGACATTCAGTGCCTTGTGAGCATCTGTTCCACCATTGGACTGTGTGTTACTGTAGTACAGGTTTCCACCGATGGCTTGTACAGATGGTTCGGACGATATTCAGATCTGTTCCTGTTCTGTGTGAGGTTTTCGTCACCTAATGTTGGGTTGTACCATGAGGTTCATGTCCTGGGTCCCTCCACCATTCTAGCTTCATTCCTACAGTCTGCTGCAAATAAGGAGGTTTCACATGGAAACACAGATAGCTTCTATGGATATAAATGTACATTTGTATTGTAGGCTGGATTAAAGATTATGTTAAAATGCATTATCCATAATGAAAATTGCAATCTCTTAAAATTATAAAATGTTTTTAAATAATTTTTCAAATGAACTGATTAGAAATAATAATCGACTTCTTTTTCCAGAACAGCAGTTATTGGATCCTTACAAATTAATATAAACCTAGATTTATCCATTACATATGGGAGCTACAGAAGCTGGGTGGAAACGTGTAGCAACACATTACTCGTGGCGTCCATCTCTTGAGTTCAAATTCAAGTAGTTGCAGGAGCTGAGTATGGTTGAGTGATTTTTCTCTTGGTACACTAGTTTTCATCTATCTCAAAAACCTGGGCCCAGTTTCACAAGCATTCCTCAACTTTAAGGAATTCTTTAACATAAATTTCCCCATAGGAAACCATTTCAGGAAAGATTGTTTCCTTAAAATCTGTCATGCTTTCCTATGGGGAATTTTAAGTTAAGGATTCCTTAAAGTTAAGGAATGTTTGGTGAAACGAGACCCTATTATGTTCTTAGCTTACCCTAATTTTAATTGAACATCAAGCAGATCGGTTACCATAGAGACTTACCTGACTCCCACTAATCCTGGCCTCCACTAAGGCGACCCTGTTCTCCACCAGTACCATGCGAGCCATTAACGTCTCCAGTTGTTGTTGTATTGTGATCAGTGTGGCGTTTACCTTATCACTGGGGCTGACTGCCGCCTGGGACTCAACAAGTCCGCAATGTTCTTCACAACACTGTCTAAATTGTTCATACGGTCAACAACAAGCCTGGAATACAAAGGAACAATCAATAACAGAATTATAACAAACATGAAAAAAGCTTTGAGTTATTGATAATGGTAGATTATGTGGTTGTAAGTAATAAGAAAAGTGGCTGAATAATTAACTACATTTGCTTCTATTTGTATTACTATATTTCCCCGTAAGGAAGACAACTTCTTCAAATAAGACCATCACCTATTTTTACAAATTTCAAGAACTTAGTGGGATGTTTGAAAATGAGACCCTACCTATTTTTCTGTGTACTGGAGGATGGCTTTGATACAATGTGGATACATGTCTATAATGGTAAAATATGTCTCTTGACGACATCCAGGTTAGACAAGTTACTGTAAACCAACTTTTATTCGCATTCCATTTACTTTTGCGAATTTCGCAATCGACTAAAAATCGCATTAGTTAATTTTGCGAATTATTATCGATACATTTGAAAGACTGTACAGTTCAAGCTGCTCTATTAGCATTAAGATGATCATATTTGTTCAGAAGTAAAATTTCTATGATCAAACTAAATAAACATTTCACAGTTCAGTAAATCTTAACCTATAATTCCAGAACAATAAATACCATCCGCATGAGACAGTGTTTGTTTCGGCAGTCATGACATGCAAGGCTGCCTGACCCTATAATACTGTTTGACCCCATACCTGTATGGTCCTAGCACACAGTTGACCCCATACCTGTATGACCATTCATACCTGTTTGACCCCACACCTGTTTGACCCAATACCTGTCTGACCCTATACCTGTATGGTCCTACTATATTGTAGGGTCTCCTCACTCTGTTGTACATGATTGGCAGGTTCTTTGTGTCCCATATTGTGGTTCTAAAAATTGATTCTCCTCGTGTCACGGCATTCACAGTCTCTATTTTCATCCTCATCACTTCATCCTCATTCCTCTTCCTCTTCTTGTGTTCTAGGAAAAAATCATGAAGAAGAATTCACAGATAAAGTTTCATGGCCTCCTTTTTTCAAAGTGACTAAAACAATTATGCTTACTAATACTAACGCATACAATTCATACTTGCTTTAACACAGATAAAAAGCTACTGCAGACATTGTTCTACTAGAACCAACATTCATTGATAATGTGGTCAAACATACACCCCATAGTTCTATTCATTTATGTGAGCATCATATCATCAAACCACAATGTACCTATTAGAGTCTTCATCATAGACTAACATTGGTAAGTTTTAGGATCTGACATGCATGGTTATTTTGTATTTGCACGGTATAGAGTTACCTCCCTTAAATGTATCCATCATGACATTATTACTTTGTGAACGAAACTCACATAATTTCTCTGAAAAGTATGACGTTACACTCGCAAAAACATGACACTATAATTAGTAACTACAACAAGGGCAGACAACTTGGTTTGATTGTTTCAATTTTAATTCTATAATCACATGTATGTAACCCTAGTGAATACTTGCCACACGGCTACAAAGTATATTATAATTGATAAAAGGCTTTCCTGGTCTAACTTACACAACTTTAATGCAAATCGAGTTAATAATGTAAATATAAGTATTAAACCATCATCCTATGGAATCACTTCATAGTGGTAGCGTACATTATCAAGATTGTCTATAAAGCACTGGTTACTATAGACCATAGATGCCATAAGATGATAGATAAATGCTAAAAAGCCTGAGAAATACCTGTAGAATCATTGTCAACAGGAATAGATCGGGCCAAACTGGATGGGACAGGGATAAAATGTACTTCTGATGATGCTTGCATTGGCATCTTTGTTGCCAGCCTCTCTTTGGTGAGATGTGAGGGTGAGGCTCCACCAGTTGGAAGTAGTTGGTGTTGTCTATAGTCTGTCACATGACTAGTCATGTGACGTATTGGATGGCTGTGAGGCTAATGAGGCTGTAACAGCTCATTCACAACTTGTGGAGCAGAGGTCGTCTCACGGAGGGAAGTAACTCTAACTTGCTTTGAATTCATTCACTGTCTTGGACCGTTTGGTCAATACTGAGCTTGATGTCGATGTTTCGTTGGTAGCTGGTTCAGCGAGACTTTGGTCGATTTCCCTAATTAACATAAAAAATATTACTGGCAATTTTGAAAACATTTAACAAAACTAAAACTCTATCTAGTGAACCATATACACTTTTAAGAAAAACATGAATTAAGATTGGAAATACTTTTTGTATTGAAAAAGATAAAATTGTTATATATCACAAATTTCGAAGGGATTTTTAGAATATCACAATATTCTGCAGGCCTCAAAGTTGAGAGAAATTTACTCGCATATGCGAGTAAATATTCCCAAAGGCGAGTTAAAATTAACAATGTATCGCCAAACGGCCAGTAAAAAATTTCCTTAATATTTCCGGATTTATTTATGTGTTCGGTTTCTTTTAATAGTTACACATATCTAATCTGTGTAAGAAAAGCGCTTAAAAGCATAATCATTGCCTGCTGTAAAGCGTCTTGATGACCCTACCTCATGTATCAGTAGCAATATGGCGGCAAAAAGGCCGGGGCAAATCCCCCTGACTTGTTTTGGCTTTAAAAAGTCAAAACAAAACAGAGAACAATGGCAGTTTTTGACTCTGGATTCATGTGAAAAAAGGGACTGAAGCCAATACTCAACAGGAAGCAAACGCTTCGAACATGGCTGAACGAATGTTGTGGCCAAGACATGACGAAGGTACGATGTTCTAAAAGATGTAGAACAGGTTATTAATTAATCAATGGCCGGCAAAACAGACTTTGTGT
>SAYR01070800.1:745386-782551 GCA_004382745.1 Argopecten irradians irradians
TTTTCTTAATCTAATTCTTTTCAAAGTTGATAACTATTATGCCTTACTTTGAAAGAAGAATCAGTCTATGTGAAATAAGGGCATTTGTCTCACATAAATTTGTGTAGTTTCGTTCTTCTCATTATATCAATTAAACATGTTATTTTTGCCCCATATGCCAAACCCCACGCCTGACAGTTTCTGGTTGCGTTTATTACAGTTTTATATAGCACACTGCCACACTTTATTGGATCGGAATACAGTATAATTTCTAGTAATTCACCCATGTAAATGTAATTATTAATCCCTTAAACATTGTATTATCACATTATCAATTGAGGTACCAGAGTTCATAAATTGATTGTTCAGTAACCCTAAGTTATAAAAGTAACCGTTTTCTTTTTTGAATATAAATTTTAATTATAATAAATTAATACATAGAACCCTACAATAGGACGGGATACAGTTATATACTATTAAACTTATGAAATAAGTCAGTTCTTATGAAGAAGTTATAATTAAATCGATTACGATAATCCGTCTCTCCCTTTCTGACATCTTGAAATCCAAATAAAATCTTCCCATTCTATAATCTAATATAAACAAGCCAGCCTAAGTAGTTTGATATTTGTGATTACCAGATATCTGTCTAAGAATGATTTAAAACATCCCACGAAGGGTGCGTTATTGTAAGGCAATTAATTAGCTCTCACCAAATGAATTAATTGTCAAACAAAGTCTTTTCTGTTAAAACCCAAACTCTGGGAAATTAACAGGGTTTAACTAATCCAAGATTATATATGAAAAAATATTTTTTCTAATGCAAGTCTTTTGATCACAAAATACATTTCTAACATTGCTTGAAAATAATTTTTTTTTCAAAAACTTAGCTACACAAAAAATAAATTTCTGGCATGACAAAATAATGAAGCATTCTGCTAAATAACAAATTAACACATATACATATCTGTTACAGTTTAATGTACATTGTTCTTAACATATTATGGAAGGTATCACTGAAAAAAAACTGAAAGTTTACCCCAGTATGTAACTTAGATATGAAAGTTTGTAAAAATGAATAAAAATGAAATATCATATGGACTTCATCTCTGAAAACAAGAAGATCCCAGGGGATACTTGGCCTTGACGCCACACCAAAAGAAAGATCCATATGTCTGACAATATTAGGAAACGAGAGGGTCTTTATTACCCTGCTTTTCAAACTTTTTCCAATACATCATTACATATTAAAATTTGAGACAGATCCTGCATATAGAATTTCTAAGAAATAGTGGTAAACAAACTTTCAAACAATGAATCTTAAAGATAGCGGTCCGGTTGGCCATCTTGTTTACTCGATCCAGTCCCGAAAGCATATTCAGCATCAGATCCCTAAAAGGTACTATGTGCACAACTAGGTACAAGGGAAACCTACACATAAAATCTGAGACAAGATCCCTTCAGTACTTTCTGTAGAAATAGCCGTAACAAACTTTAACAATCAAAATCCAATATGGCCTGCCGGACTTCGGGCCATCTTGTTTTACGATCAGTTCCCAATTAACAATATGCACCAACTAGGTCCTTATGTGGGAACCTTCATATGAAATTTGTAACGATACCTTCAGTCTTTTTGAGAAATAGCAGGGTAACAAACTTTAACTATCAAAATCCCAAGCCATCTTGTTGGGACCGATCGGTCCAAAAATGCCATATGCAAACTAGGCCTAGGGAAACCTATTATATTAAATTTTGAGAAAGATCCCCTTCCAGTACATTTTGTGAGAAAAGTAATATACTTGGTGACAACTTTAGACTAGTCCAAAAAATCCAAATGCCACCTGTCGCATCTTGTTCACCGATCTGGTCCAAAATGTAATATCCACAACTAGGGTCCTAGGGGAAACCGTATATGAAAATTTGAGAAAGATCCCTCAGCACTTTTTTGAGAAATACATGGTAACAAACTTTTAACTATCAAAATCCAAGATGGCACCTGTCGGCCATCTGGTTGACCGATCGGGTCCCAAAATGCAATAGCACAACAAGGGTCCTAGGAATCCTACATATGAAATTATGAAGAAGATCCTTCAGTACTTTCTGGAATACAAATAGCGAGATTGGTAACAATTAACTATAAAATCCTAAGATGGCCGACTGTTCGCCATCTTGTTGAACGCTCTGTCCCAAAATGCATATGCACAACTAGGCCCTAGGGGAACCTATATATGAAAATTGAGAAATCCCGCAGTATTTTTGAGAAATAGCGGTAACAAACTTTAACTATCAAAATCCAAGATGGCTGCCTGTCGGCCATCTTGTTGACCGATAAGTCCCAAAATGCAATATGCACAACTAGAGTCCTAGGGAAACCTGTACATAAAATTTGAGAAAGATCCCTTCAGCACTTTTTGAGAAATAGCGGTAACAAACTTTAACTATCAAAACCAAGATGGCCGCCTGTCGGCCATCTTGTTGACCGATCGGTCCCAAAATGCAATATGCACAACTAGAGTCCTAGGGGAACCTACATATGAAATTTGAGAAAGATCCCTTCAGCACTTTCTGAAAATTAGCGGTAACAAGAATTGTTAACGGACGGACGGACGGACGGACGGACGACGGACCACGGACGAAAGGCGATTTGAATAGCCCACCATCTGATGATGGTGGGCTAAAAAGAAGAGAATAATTTATGGAGATTTTTAAATGCTTAGCACACGGATATGACGAAAGTGAAATTGACTTCTGTCTTTATCCTTTTTGGTACAACACATTGTTGATCTGTGGACAGAATGCTGTAGAAGTAGGTTGTAGACTACTGTGATCTGGAATGGGATCTGGAATGGCACTTTCATGTTGAGGAATAAACATTATGAGTTCCCGTCTCCCGTTAGAGTTGAGGTAGGTTTTGTCAGCATGTTCTTTGTTTCCTTTATCCTGCAATGAAAATAAAAAAAATAATGAGTTAATATTAATTTCCATTTTATCATATTAATAACAACTGGAGCAGATGAATTGATAATTTCCTTCATATACAAAAGTGACTTACTTTGTACTTATTACCCCAAGGACAAGTTTGAGCTTCTTATCTTAATTCAATATAAAAGTCATGAAAATATTACAAATGTATTTGCATCCTGAAAAAAGTCCATGGCACTTTAGCCAACAATTGCATAAAATATGTATTTATGAATGCACGTTTATCGGAAGGATGGAAATAATGAAGATATAAATATTGTACACGTTGAAAAAACGTGATTAACAGTACAAAATTGTTTTCCAACTCTTACATTGTTTTTATTCTAAGCATCCTCTCCTCTGATGTTGTGTCTCCGAAGTGAAAGGAGAGCGAGTCTTCCAAACTCTCCAACATGACTGGGTGTTTAGTGGGCGTGCTCGACAACCGCTTCCCGTCCTGTGTTACAGCTGCGAACGTATCGTCGCTGGTCAGATCAAAGGGTGGGAGCGATACACTGTGGTTTACAGATAAGTCTGTCGGTTTTCTGATCGGAGAGAGACCAACTGCTGCAGAATCATTGATATCACCGGAGGTCAGGTTAGGTGGGGGACCGCCCAAAAGGTCACTGAATACACCGCTTCCTGTTAAATACATCAAACATAAAATTCTTATGTTATTTTCCAAGCATTTGAAGTTTAAATGCAGTTCTATGCACTATAATTGAACCTTAGATAATCAGTTTTCATAAGCTTAAATGTGCATTATGAATAAACTATCATCAGAAAACAAATCCCCACCAAAGGTTTCAGATACTCTATTCAGAATTTAATTATATTCTATTACTAGGTTATCTGCCCCTAGTTTGAAACTTAGAATCAGACTTACAGTAGAAACAAACACTATCAAACTTAATTTCTCAGTATAGAAAATTTTCATATTTCAGAGATGGGTAACAAACCAAGCAAATAATGTAAACCAAGTGATTTTCATGTGTGATTAATTTTCATGTTACAATGTATTCACAAAGAAAAGAGATTGTGGAAATTAAACACATTAAAAAATGCACTGTAAACCAACGGTATGTACTGTAAACAAACTGACTGTCTTGTAAGATAAAACTTCATGTAATTTGAGTAAGTAAACACTTCTGAAATGTATTAAACATAACATAACTACAATTGAACCATATTACTACACATAGTAAACTATTTGTTGGTTGTGAAAAAGTAGTTGAAATGAACATGTGAAACTTAAACTGTCACCAAAGTGGGCAACAATACCCCCCTCCCCCACTGCTGCACAAATTTAGTAATAACAGCATAACTGCATTAATAGGTAACATTACAGAACCCTATATAGTTTACTCAACTCCCCTTAATGTCAGGGTTCTGTGCACCAAATATTATCAAAATCTGTCAAGTAGTTTAGGAGTTCGCTAATCTGTCAAGTAGTTTAGGAGTTCGATGGACAAAGTTGTGTCCACAGACGGACAACCTGATTCCAGTATACCCTCTTGACTTGTTGCGGGGGATATAATTAAATTGCCACAAAAATCAGTTGGTTTACAGTAGTCTGTGAGATTGGTTTACCAGTCAGACTGTGCGTAGTCAGCTCTCTATACTAAGGCTTACCATTAGAGAGGTTCGCTGTGAGAAGTTCTATAAACTGTGGGTAGTGAGGTCTATACTAACACTTACCACTTGAGTAGTTTGCTGTAAGAAATTCTTGTGGGTAGTGAGGTCTATACTAACACTTACCATTTGAGTGGTTTGCTGTAAGAAATTCTATCTGCTGGCCAATGGGTTGGGCCCCCTGGGGTGTGGGAAAAGACGAGGTTGATTTTCCAGGGTGGATGTCAACTACCTCAGAACTCTGTTTATTGTAGCCATCTCCGGCACCTAAATTTGGCAGGACATTCAGTGCCTTGTGAGCATCTGTTCCACCATTGGACTGTGTGTTACTGTAGTACAGGTTTCCACCGATGGCTTGTACAGATGGTTTCGGACGATATTCAGATCTGTTCCTGTTCTGTGTGAGGGTTTCGTCACCTAATGTTTGGGTTGTACCATGAGGTTCATGTCCTGGGTCCCTCCACCCATTCCTAGCTTCATTCCCTACAGTCTGCTGCAAATAAGGAGGTTTCACATGGAAACACAGATAGCTTCTATGGATATAAATGTACATTTGTATTGTAGCTGGATTAAAGATTATGTTAAAATGCATTATCCATAATGAAAATTGCAATCTCTTAAAATTATAAAATGTTTTTAAATAATTTTTCAAATGAACTGATTAGAAATAATAATCGACTTCTTTTTCCAGAACAGCAGTTATTGGATCCTTACAAATTAATATAAACCTAGATTTATCCATTACATATGGGAGCTACAGAAGCTGGGTGGAAAACGTGTAGCAACACATTACTCGTGGCGTCCATCTCTTGAGTTCAAATTCAAGTAGTTGCCAGGAGCTGAGTATGGTTGAGTGATTTTTCTCTTGGTACACTAGTTTTCATCTATCTCAAAAACCTGGGCCCAGTTTCACTAGCATTCCTCAACTTTAAGGAATTCTTTAACATAAATTTCCTCATAGGAAACCATTACAGGAAAGATTGTTTCCTTAAAATCTGTAATGCTTTCCTATAGGGAATTTTAAGTTAAGGGATTCCTTAAAGTTAAGGAATGTTGGTGAAACGAGACCCTATTATGTTCTTAGCTTACCCTAATTTTAATTGAACATCAAGCAGATCGGTTACCATAGAGACTTACCTGACTCCCACTAATCCTGGCCTCCACTAAGGCGACCCTGTTCTCCACCAGTACCATGCGAGCCATTAACGTCTCCAGTTGTTGTTGTATTGTGATCAGTGTGGCGTTTACCTTATCACTGGGGCTGACTGCCGCCTGGGACTCAACAAGTCCCGCAATGTTCTTCACAACACTGTCTAAATTGTTCATACGGTCAACAACAGCCTGGAATACAAAGGAACAATCAATAACAGAATTATAACAAACAATGAAAAAAAGCTTTGAGTTATTGATAATGGTAGATTATGTGGTTGTAAGTAATAAGAAAAGTGGCTGAATAATTAACTACATTTGCTTCTATTTGTATTTACTATATTTCCCCGTAAGGAAGACAACTTCTTCAAATAAGACCATCACCTATTTTTACAAATTTCAAGAACTTAGTGGGATGTTTGAAAATGAGACCCTACCTATTTTTCTGTGTACTGGAGGATGGCTTTGATACAATGTGGATACATGTCTATAATGGTAAAATATGTCTCTTGACGACATCCAGGTTAGACAAGTTACTGTAAACCAACTTTTATTCGCATTCGATTTACTTTTGCGAATTTCGCAATCGACTAAAAATCGTATTAGTTAATTTCTGCGAATTATTATCGATACATTTGAAAGACTGTACAGTTCAAGCTGCTCTATTAGCATTAAGATGATCATATTTGTTCAGAAGTAAAATTTCTATGATCAAACTAAATAAACATTTCACAGTTCAGTAAATCTTAACCTGATAATTCCAGAACAATAAATACCATCCGCATGAGACAGTGTTTGTTTCGGCAGTCATGACATGCAAGGCTGCCTGACCCTATAATACTGTTTGACCCCATACCTGTATGGTCCTAGCACACAGTTTGACCCCATACCTGTATGACCATTCATACCTGTTTGACCCCACACCTGTTTGACCCCATACCTGTATGACCCTATACCTGTATGGTCCTACTATATTGTAGGGTCTCCTCACTCTGTTGTACATGATTGGCAGGTCTTTGTGTCCCATATTGTGGTTCTAAAAATGATTCTCCTCGTGTCACGGCATTCACAGTCTCTATTTCATCCTCATCACTTTCATCCTCATCCTCTTCCTCTTCTTTGTGTTCTAGGAAAAAATCATGAAGAAGAATTCACAGATAAAGTTCATGGCCTCCTTTTTCCCAAAAATGACTAAAACAATTATGCTTACTAATACTAACGCATACAATGTCATACTTGCTTTAACACAGATAAAAAGCTACTGCAGACATTGTTCTACTAGAACCAACATTCATTGATAATGTGGTCAAACATAACACCATAGTTCTATTCATTTATGTGAGCATCATATCAACAAACCACAATGTACCTATTAGAGTCTTCATCATAGACTAACATTGGTAAGTTTTAGGATCTGACATGCAAGGTTATTTTTTATTTGCACCGTATAGAGTTACCTCCCTTGAATGTATCCATCATGACATTATTACTTTGTGAGCGAAACTCACATAATTTCTCTGAAAAGTATGACGTTACACTCGCAAAAACATGACACTATAATTAGTAACTACAACAAGGGCAGACAACTTGGTTTGATTGTTTCAATTTTAATTCTATAATCACATGTATGTAACCCTAGTGAATACTTGCCACACGGCTACAAAGTATATTATAATTGATAAAAGGCTTTCCTGGTCTAACTTACACAACTTTAATGCAAATTTAGTTAATAATGTAAATATAAGTATTAAACCATCATCCTATGGAATCACTTCGTAGTGGTAGCGTATATTATCAAGATTGTCTATAAAGCACTGGTTACTATAGACCATAGATTCCATAAGATGATAGATAAATGCTAAAAAGCCTGAGAAATACCTGTAGAATCATTGTCAACAGGAATAGATCGGGCCAAACTGGATGGGACAGGGATAAAATGTACTTCTGATGATGCTTGCATTGGCATCTTTGTTGCCAGCCTCTCTTTGGTGAGATGTGAGGGTGAGGCTCCACCAGTTGGAAGTAGTTGGTGTTGTCTATAGTCTGTCACATGACTAGTCATGTGACGTATTGGATGGCTGTGAGGCTTATGAGGCTGTAACAGCTCATTCACAACTTGTGGAGCAGAGGTCGTCTCACGAGGGGAAGTAACTCTAACTTGCTTTGAATTCATCACTGTCTTGGACCGTTTGGTCAATACTGAGCTTGATGTCGATGTTTCGTTGGTAGCTGGTTCAGCAGACTTTGGTCGATTTCCCTAATTAACATAAAAAATATTACTGCAATTTTTGAAAACATTTAACAAAACTAAAACTCTATCTAGTGAACCATATACACTTTTAAGAAAAACATGAATTAAGATTGGAAATACTTTTTGTATTGATATATGTATATTGGGATGTTAAAAAAAAGATAAAATTGTTATATATCACAAATTTCGAAGGGATTTTTAGAATATCACAATATTCTGTATATCAGTTTATTTAAGTTTTGCTAAACAAACTTATACATACTGCACTAGCTTGGACTTTCCACAAGTGGATATTTATCATTAGATGGATATTATCATTAGGTGGCTAGCTTTTACATTGTGCCATATAACTCAACTTTTAAGTAAGTGAATAAGAACCAGTTCAAAAGTTTATATATATAGTACAATACTGTATAAATCAGTTTTAAAAAAAAATTCATTTCATGAATATCCATCTCGCTGTAATACCTTGGCAGAGCCCAGTTGTACTAAACCACTGACAGCAGTCCCTCCTGTCACTGATTTCTTTGGTGGATTTAGTGCACGGCTCTTTTCACGGACCATATGTAACACTTCCGAACACATAATTATCTTCCTTTCTGCAAACCCAGCATTGAAGAACTGTTCTTTTGTAATGAGAGGTTTGTAACTAAACAAATCTCGCAGGATCTGAAAGAAGGAAACAGAGGTTTTTAATTTAGTACCATTGTATGTGCATAAAATCAAAAAGATTATATAATTAATACACAAAGACTGAAGCACTAAGCATAAACATGAATGCATGTGTCAGTAAGATTAAACAAAATCATGTTTATGAAAATATTTTCATATATCAAATATATTCATATCTCATAGTCTCAGGTAGTTAAAATTGTCACATGACATAATTTTACAAGTAATCCTTAATTAGAAATATAACTGACACTGACAGTTTATCATTGTGACGGCATAGAGTGGGTTCCTTTTCATTTTTCCAGGTTTAAAAATTCTAATATGGATCATGATGGTATAGATATGATTAATAAAAGCAAAGCCTGAAATTACATACTATGGTTTATGTAATGCCTCTTGCACTTTACTTTGGTCTAAGACAAATATTTTTTTCTGCAATTAAAATTTTTTCAATGTAAAAGACTAAATTTAAAACAGCACATTTTCTGAAACTGAAGATAATAATGACCTTGTACATGGCTTCAATAAACCGGAAATCTGTCTTGCCGTAGAGCTCTGCGTCTGAGGATGCGATAAGTTCTGCCACAGAATGACTGTAACTTGTAAAGGCATAGTGGTAGAGTGGAAGGAACGCTGTGGGCTTCCCCAGGGACATACTGTAACACAAATAGGATACAACATTTATGATTTAGACGATATTGCATATACATAGGTATGTTACAACCTAATTATCACAAACTACTACGATATCTCCTACAAAAAAAGTTGCATATAAAAAGACCTTGCAGAATATAAAATATTAATTCAATCAAAATTATTTTCACAGTAGCCTTATAGTTCAGATGACCAGAAATATTATCACAAGCCCTAGCTAACCCGACCCTCAGCTCTGGGTGTCAAATTTGAATCCCATATATGGGACAGTTGCAAGCTGGTACTGACTTCAGCCTTAAATGACACTGGCTGTTAACTAGTGTTCGGAATAGGTTGAAATTTCACAGTCGATCATCAGTTTTATTTAACCAATCAATGATCGATTGAAATTGATTATTTTTTACTTGATGTATAAATGTCTAATATAAAATTTCCTTCAAAGGCTTACGATCGCGAGGCCTCTCTGTACTGTCATTTTTTTCCTGTCGTTTATTTTCTTCACAAATCATGCTCAACTGAACCTTTACATTACGTAGTGCTTATGCGCTCTTCAATTTGTCTAGACGCTTAAAATTTGAAACGATAGGAGTGAAAACCACACACAAGGGAGTGAAATTAACAAATTGGCTATGACTTTTTTGCATGTGTTACTGATCAACTAACTTTAAATTTTGGTGATCATGGTGTCAGAAAATTCCGACAAAACTTGATTACAGATTTCTTACTCAATTAATTGATCAAACACCTCAAACCAAAGATACTCTATGAACTAGACCACTACTGTTAACAGGGCATTTATAAACCAATCAAACAAAAGAATTTGCAATCCAGTCTTGTTGAATGTACCAACTGCTACTAATTTATTTGAGCTGAATGAGTTCCTTTAATGAATTACTTGTTATTGTAATGAGACAGACACAGATATAATGTATGATATAATTTTTGTTTGATTTCTTACAAAAACAAATTAATTTCACACATAGATTTCATTAAGATTTTACACACTATTTATATGCCTTAACTATCTGATATATCACCCAATTGAGCTCAATGACCTGCCATATTATCATGTATTCCTTAATTTTGTAATTGAAAATTAAATCCATAGTAGAAAATCCATGATTTAATAATTGTCAACAATTAACATAAATTCAGATTTAATGAAAACTAATTTAATAACAATGTGTGTTTTGATACGTATCATAAAATTTTCATGACAGTGGTCATATAAATAGAAATAAACTATAAAAGTAAATTAAGGTCATACTTGGCAAGGTCAATGTCTTCATTATACTTGATCAACTTGACTTCCTTCTGTAACTTTCTCAGGTTATTTGTTAAATCACCAGTAGGCATTATCTAAATTTAAAGACAGAAAAAAAGAAAAATATTTTAAGAACAAATCATTTAAATCAATTCAATAAATTGAAGTCTCTTAAACATATACATGTATTAGGCAACCATCGATACTAATGTAAGACCAGGACCCAAAAGCCCCAAAAAAACCATGACAGGCCACTTGATTTGGTGTTCCAAGGGCCCAATTGACCACTAATTATTTTCCTGTTTATGAATATATTTTTTAATGATTTTGTTGCACAACCAATATATAAATAAGCTATCATTTGTTTCATTTATTAGTTAAGAGAAACTTATGTTTGAACATTGTTCATTTTAGACAAATGATCCTTACATTGGTATTGACAGCTATAAATTAGTTGGTGCCCAGATTCTTGCCAGGGCCCTCATTTTGCAGTTGCAGTTCATCATTTTGTACCTTTTCTTCCTTTATAAGCAGACAGATGATATATCTATTTCCAATGAAATTAGTGTTTATATTTTGATCACCTAGCAAGAAGACAATCAATCCATCCACGCACCCAGTTAAAGTGCCTCAATTATAATGGAAAGAGATTTAAAAGAGAAGTTAACCAATTAAGAATTTAAGACAACTAAAAGCTTTCTCTGAAATTGAGATCAAGACTCATAACCAAGTACATGCATGAAGTTTGAATTCAATCCCCAGACAGCTGAGCCCTAATACCACTGACCATTAACCCAGTCCTTTTACAGGCCTTGATGAATGAATGTACTCTTCTTCATTATTGTTATACCATCTATCAATAGTGATGATTATTGGTATTATGGCATAGTGGCGTGCATCCTCGATATTCCAGGGGTTAAAATTCCGATCATTTACAATCTCTACACCCCTGGACTATCTAATAGTAAAACTGGAGGCAACAGAATAGAACAGGTAATTTAGTCATTTGATGTACATCAAAAGAGGCATATAACGGTACACTATGGTTGACTGTGTGGCTTTGATGTTAGGCGTCGCTCTCTGTGTAATCTTCAGAGGAAATCTTTGCTAGCCTGTGATTGGTCAAATGTTTTCCGCTGAGCTGCCTTCAATTACACTATGAGACAGTCCAGGGGTGTAGAGATTGTAAGTGATCAGAACCCCTGGAGTATCGAGGGTGAGTGGAGTGGGGAGAGGGTTATATAATGCCTTTTTTTATGTGCTGAAATAGATAAAAGTAGACAAAGGCAAAAACAGGATAAAAATGAAGTGTTTCCTTGTGAGGGCTACTTTGTTTACATTTAGCTTGAAGCCCTCCAGTGTAGTGCTTTGTACTGTTGCCACAGTGTGTGATGGTGAGTGAAAAGAAGGAATACTTTAATACTTTGTGGCTGCGATATGTGTCTATGCATACAGATGTTTGTGTCTAGTGCGGGTATCAACAGGTGTTTATATTGTTCTGGGTTGATGGCGAGGAGGTGGTGTGCAAATTTATATAAGGCCATTCAGGCTGACGTCACACTGGCCAGAACAAAAGATTAGGCCAGGCCCACTGGTGGTCTAAATTGGCATATAGTGAGAAAAATACAGGTAAGTTGATTATTACCAACATAGAAATGTCAGCGAAAATTGAAAGACATCATTGGAAAGGGAATAATCCCATCTCCATTTTGGTGTATGCCATTTAAGGATCGGTCTGAAAATAAGGAAGAAATCATTAATTGAAAATTTACACTGTAGAGTAATGCAAAGCCAAATCACCAAAGTTAGACCACCAGTGGGCGGAGCTTAACTGGCCATTGTGACGTCATTAATTACTGTATGAATGGGCTTAAACTCATTTGGATTCTGGTGTCTTGACAATAATGTATGTATTATGATGTAGTCACCTAACCAACCTGTAATATATAAGATGCATATGAATATTAAATTCAATAAATAACGAAAACTGATGAGGCTACCAAGATCACCTACTGACTTACTTCAGAAGGAGATATCCTTCTCCGCTACAACTGCTACCCCTGAAAGTGCCGAAAGCATCCCCCTCTCCCCTTGAAATTAACTCCCAACATGAAATTAAATCCATCTTCTCGTTGATTTCTTATATGGTTTTGATGATTTAATTGGTCGAAATGGTATCTACGTTAAGTCCAATGTTTAGCAATAAAGATTGTAGTCAATTATCTAAAACTTATCGTTCAGAGAATCCATCATATATTAGACTTAGGCCTACCTTTGATTTGCATTAACAGGCATCAACAGATCTTTTCGTTTGTTTATAAATGGCGCACCTGTCAAAAGAATGAGAGCGCCACCTATCACTTCCTGTTTAAAACAGCATCAGAATCGCCCTATCAGTACATGTTCAGTATCTCCCTTATTCAACTTCGTAAATTACAATTTTCTTGGTAAAAGACGATGTACTTTTTTATTTATCGAATCATATCAATCTCACCCAATCTTAAGAATTCTGACACTAGATTTTATTTCACCCGCAAAATAAATGGGAGTTAGTCCCCTTTGTATTTATTTTTTGTGTTGATTGTCAGGAGGGCGCTTTACCATCACGTGTTGGTGAAACTCAAACATCACACATTGAGCTCCAGCACTAAAGATGTCTCGTTCGATTAAATGCAGTGTGTTTTTCTTGGTGTTTGGAGCTGTGTTGATCGTATTAGGATGCGTTTTTATACCCGTATTCCATAATATGATTCACGATGAGATAAAAACGGTAAGTCTTTGGGTATGCACGATAGGTCTAATAGTTATACCTGAACTTATACAACTCAAAATGTGTATGTACTCTTGTACTGTATACACATTTCAACGGTAACGCGATAAGTTGTAGTTTAGGAGTAAGTACAGTACACCTAACTGTAAATTATATAACACCATACCAGAAACATGCATACATATATATATATCTGACCATACCAATGAGTAGCCCGAGATACTCTGGCCCTGACACCAGACTTAGACATTATGACAGATAGATGTCTGGTTTAGAGCCAGAGCGCAGTAGTCCATGAAAATCTGCAATAAGCCGACACCATTTGATATCGTGCCAGGTACTCTCCGATTCAGACTACTTACAAAATATTACCATCGAGAATCGCCACTTACCTTGGTCTTTTCAACAAATGAATAATTTATCTACTCATAGCCATCGATTTCATCACGCATGCACGTTCTATTGTGTCAACACAGTATTTTCTTTTCCGCAACTTTAAATTTCCCTCGTCGTCGTCGTTGCCATTTTCTTGTAGTATGCAAATTATCTTTAATCTCAACGGATTGCTATATTTGGGTAGATATGATATTCATTTGTTGTATAGACTAAGGTTAGTGGTGCTTCTCGGTGGTCAGTCTGAATCGGATGGTCTGGTGTCAGGGCCAGAGTATCTCGGGCTAACCAATGAGCAGGGTTCAATATCAGGCGGTACCCAACTTTTTGCCAGTTGAACCTAGCTGTGGTACCGCCTGATTTGGGATAAATTACATTAGATAGCATACAGATGGTACAGAAAAGTACGTACCCCCTGAAATTGCAATTGTACGTACCGCCTCTCCTGAACGATAATGAAACCCCTGAATAAGGGGATAGCGCACAATTTCCGTCTAATTTTGTATCCGTTGTAACTAACAACTTTTGTGTGGAGTTCTGTACGGTTCTAGGTCTATTTAAATGTTTGATTCGTTATCGGTCAGATGTGCTTTAATGGGTTTTTTTCAAATACATTTATAACAGATGCAATGCTTCTTAATTAACACGCTAACAGCTGATTTTAATTACACTATGTCAATAATATTCTGAACTTTTGTGTTCCAAGACATTATTTTAATGTTAGGAATATAATTGTAATTTTCTAGCATTGTTTGCATTTTCAATTTCAATATGATTGCATATAATTATCTGCAGCCACCTATATAACTAATGGTGACTAATTAAGAAATTGGAGGTAACAGGTAACACACTTACATTAATTATTTTACTAATCAGTATATATGCAATATATCGAGGATTTATATTAGAAGTCTATGTCCTTGGCGATATAATATTAAAAAAAAAAAATTTCTTTAAAAAGAACAGCAAATATGAATTCCTGTTCACAACCGCCTGTGATCCTTTCTTTATCATTGTTTATGATTGTGAAATGCCTTCCACTTCAGTATACTAGCATATAATAATACAGCTATATTTAGGGAGATCCATTTAACTTACAATCAATAGATGCTACCCTAGTTACTCAGTATCATGCAAGTTACATGTACAGAATGAAGTTATATATACATATAGTGTTTCCCACAAAAATAAAAAGGGCATGGTGCTTGGTTCAAAAAAGGGCACCTTCACCGCGGTAAATGACCATCAGAAGGGCATCAAGATGATACATATGTCATATGTATTAAAGGGACAATTCATTCTAAGAGTATATTAAAACTTGCACATATTTCGGAAACAAACAAGTTCTAATGGAAGTTAGATAAGTTGGTTTTACTGTGATATGTCAGAAAAGCCCACAGCAGTCAAATGTATGTGAAATTTTCAATCGCCATTACACATATAGCCTTCTATGCCGAACCCTGACCCTTGCCTGTGTAGTAAAGCATTTTTAGCTCGCCTATTCGAAGAATAGGGGGAGCTAATGTTGTCACGTCGGCGTCAGCGTTGTCGTACCATTTCACGTTAAAGTTCTTGAGCAAGTTTCTGTTTCGTCAATTGTTGAAGCTTAAGTCATCATAAATGTTTATGATTTTATTTTCCTATTGTGCATGGATGCTGAACGTGGTATACAACCAATTTGGGTCCTTTAGGGATTTTTGAGTCTGTTAATTTGTCATATTTCCATGTTAAAGTTTTTGAGCAAGTTTCTATTTTGTCATTTGTTTAAGCATAAGTCATCATAAATGTTTATGATTTTATTTTCCTAATGTGTATGGATGCTGAACGTGATAATACAACCAATTTGGGGCTTCTAGGGGGTTTTTGAGTCTGTTAATTTGTCATATTTCCATGTTTAAATAGTAAATACTTCTGAATAGGCTGTTCTCCAACAGCTCTTGTTTGTCTAGAACTACTCAAATCGCTCTTACAGTTGTGTTAACATTATTAGATGCATGTTCTTGTCTAAAAATAATTTCATCAACTCCTCAGTAGTTATGTATTGCATTTGTTTAACGTGCGTGACTTTGACTCGGGTAAGGGAACAGCGTACATGTTGTACCTGCTTAACCGTATTGATCAACGATCTGCAATCTCAATGGTATTAATCAAAATACTTAACAATGTTGTGAAATTTGTCACTATTTCTTGCCATATGTTTCATAAGGAACAATACATTAATGTCATATTTTGCTTCGTGGTTATATATCTAATTAGCCTTACTGAATTGTCCCTTTAAAGTCAATCTATTATCTGTTACATCTTAATTATTTAGGCAAGAATCATAAGATCATAATCTACATATGTGTTCATTAATGCATACAAATAATACATATCCTGACCTTGATCACTAAACTAGATCAGGATGTAATTAATTACCAGGTATGAAAGACTTATTTATATCAGTATTATTAAGTTTTTTATTAGATAATTTGCAGCATGCATTACAGCAAGTGTTGAAGTGGTAGCATATATCAATATGTACTAGCTAGTATATAGTGATATGAGAGCACAAAATTGAATTAATTCATTCACCCCTGGAATTTCACAATACACTAATTAAGTCTTAAAATGATCTAAAGTTGTCTTCAGTTCATTTTAACTGTACACCAATTCAAATAAATTATTAATTACATGTATATTGGTACATGAGTATGTATAAGATAGGCTACCAACATACTTCATCAGAATAATCAACATCAGATGGCCATGGTGTCATACCCTTTTTGGTTTGTTTATTTTTACGTCCTATTAACAGCCAGGGTCATTTAAGGACGTGCCAGGTTTGTTGGTGGAGGAAAGCCAGAGTACCCGGAGAAAAACCACCGACCAACGGTCAGTACCTGGCAACTGCCCCACATGGGATTTGAACCCGCTTCCCAGAGGTGGAGGGCTTGTGGTAATATGTCGGGACATCTTAACCATTCGGCCACCGCGGCCCCATGGTGTCATACCCATCAACATCAGATGGTGTCATACCCATCAACATGAGATGGCCATGGTGTCATACCCATCAACATCAGATGGTCATGGTGTCATACCCATTAACATCAGATGGTGTCATACCCATCAACATCAGATGGTGTCATACCCATCAACATCAGATGGTCATGGTATCATACCCATCAACATCAGATGGCCATGGTGTCATACCCATCAACATGAGATGGTGTCATACCCATCAACATCAGATGGCCATGGTGTCATACCCATCAACATCAGATGGTCATGGTGTCATACCCATCAACATCAGATGGTGTCATACCCATCGACATCAGATGGTCATATGATGTCATAATCATCAACATCAGATGGTGTCATACCCATCAACATCAGATGGTGTCATACCCATCAACATCAGATGGTGTCATACCCATCAACATCAGATGGTGTCATACCCATCAACATCAGATGGTGTCATACCCATCAACATCAGATGGTGTCATACCCATCAACATCAGATGGTGTCATACCCATCAACATCAGATGGTGTCATACCCATCAACATCAGATGGTGTCATACCCATCAACATCAGATGGTGTCATACCCATCAACATCAGATGGTGTCATACCCATCAACATCAGATGGTGTCATACCCATCAACATCAGATGGTGTCATACCCATCAACATCAGATGGTGTCATACCCATCAACATCAGATGGTGTCATACCCATCAACATCAGATGGTGTCATACCCATCAACATCAGATGGTGTCATACCCATCAACATCAGATGGTGTCATACCCATCAACATCAGATGGTGTCATACCCATCAACATCAGATGGTGTCATACCCATCAACATCAGATGGTGTCATACCCATCAACATCAGATGGTGTCATACCCATCAACATCAGATGGTGTCATACCCATCAACATCAGATGGTGTCATACCCATCAACATCAGATGGCCATGGTGTCATACCCATCAACATCAGATGGTGTCATACCCATCAACATCAGATGGTGTCATACCCATCAACATCAGATGGTGTCATACCCATCAACATCAGATGGTGTAATACCCATCAACATCAGATGGTGACATACCCATCGACATCAGATGGTGCCATACCCATTGATACATGGTTGCCTTATATCCACCAATAGATGTTAATACGGAGATAACTTATATAGGCTATGCCTGTTGTTCAATCCCTTTTCAAATAATATATGAAATAAAATTTGATGAAATTCGAAATTCAGATGTTAATAGTTATGCCTGAGTTAATTCAGTTTTGAACATTGTTTTTTTTTTTTTAGCAAATACCATTGAAAGTTGGTTCTACATCATATAACAACTGGTTGGATCCCCCAGTGCCTATCTACTTCCAAGTATGGGTATTTGACCTTGTAAATCCCCTGGAGGTCACCCAGCAAGGAGCAACACCAGCCGTGGTACAAAAAGGACCATATACATACAGGTAAACATATAAAGGGTACAAAAGTACAGAAACAACAGTATACATACAGGTAAACATATAAAGGGTACAAAAAGGACCAAATACATACAGGTAAACATATAAAGGGTACAAAAAGGACCAAATACATACAGGTAAACATATAAAGGGTACAAAAAGGACCAAATACATACAGGTAAACATATAAAGGGTACAAAAAGGACCAAATACATACAGGTAAACATATAAAGGGTACAAAAAGGACCAAATACATACAGGTAAACATATAAAGGGTACAAAAAGGACCAAATACATACAGGTAAACATATAAAGGGTACAAAAAGGACCAAATACATACAGGTAAACATATAAAGGGTACAAAAAGGACCAAATACATACAGGTAAACATATAAAGGGTACAAAAAGGACCAAATACATACAGGTAAACATATAAAGGGTACAAAAAGGACCAAATACATACAGGTAAACATATAAAGGGTACAAAAAGGACCAAATACATACAGGTAAACATATAAAGGGTACAAAAAGGACCAAATACATACAGGTAAACATATAAAGGGTACAAAAAGGACCAAATACATACAGGTAAACATATAAAGGGTACAAAAAGGACCAAATACATACAGGTAAACATATAAAGGGTACAAAAAGGACCAAATACATACAGGTAAACATATAAAGGGTACAAAAGTACAAAAAGGACAGTATACATACAGGTAAACATATAAAGGTTACAAAAGTACAAAAAGGAGAGTACAGATACATGTACAAGTAAACATATAAAGGCCTAGGTTACAAAAGTACAAAAAGGATCATTCAAATCTATAAATTTCTTATTCAAAATATCCTGTTTTAGAATAGTCACTAATCAGATAAAGAAAAATAGTTGGAATGCCAATCAGTGTGATCCATATGTTTGGTCATTTGTAAATTCAGCATTTGGGATATTTTTACTCTTATAGGTGTGCTTGTCAATCTGACCCACAGCATTAAAATTTCTTTATTTGTCCATGTAAATTTTTACCATAGAAAAGAAAAGGAGTTGACATTATCATTCTTTTCCAGTCCTAATACAAGACAGTCGTTATCTTACCAATTTAATTATATAACCTTACCATGTAATTCTCATAGGTATGTAGATAAATTCAATTTTATTAGACAGTGTTAGACTTTCATTTGGTAAGGATTTGAATAAGCTTGGTAATTGATGACTTCGGAAAATTGTATATATTTTAGCTACTTTATTTTAGAGAACATCGACACAAAGTAAACATTACATTTAATGAGAATGGAACGGTGGCCTATAAAGAGAAGAGGTCCTTCACATTTGACCGGCAGAAATCGGCCGGACCAGAGAGTGATACATTCACCACCGTTAATCTACCAATGATTGTAAGTATATATTTATTATATAGATACACTCCAACGGAACAGATTTTTTAAGTGTAATAGGGACACTGTAACAGATTTTTTGATCGTCCTGTTCAAAAGGGTCAGGATGACCTATAGTCATTATGTTTCGTCCCTCGTCGTCCATCATGCGCCATCCGCTGTGCGTAAACTTGTCACATTTTGAACTTCTTCTCCACATCTACCATTTGGCTGAAACTTGCATGATATGATCCTGACATGGTCCTGACAAAGTGTTGTTATTTTTTTGAGTCGATCCGAAATTCAAGATGGCCACCACAGCCGCCATCTTGAAAACACATTTTGAACTTCTTCTCAAGTTCTTCTGTGCAATTTGGCTGAAACATGCATGAAATAATCCTGACATGGTCCTGACAAAGTGTTGTTATTTTTCGGATCAAAACGAAATCCAAGATAGCCGCCACAGTCGCCATCTTAAAAAACACATTTTGAACTTCTTCTCAAGTTCTACTGGTGCGAATTGGCAGAAACTGGCATGAAATGATCCTGACATGGTCCCGATAAAGTGTTGTTACGCCTCTGGTTGATCCTAAATCGAAGATAGCTACCATGACACTATATCTAATTAATTTCCTATACGATTATTGCCAAGGTAGTTGGATGACTATTAAAGCCCTTGGGCCTCGTGTTGAAAATGTTACTACAAGCTCTTCACTTTTGGGATGAGAGTTTGAATCCCACTTGCGGCAGGTGCCACTGTTTGGTGGTTCTTCTCTTGGTAATTTGATATCCCTCTATCTCCTAAACATGGCACATCTGTACAATTAAATAATCTTGGTTGTTAGAAAATTGGTATTAAAACCCAAATTACCTAATTGAAGCAGTTGGTCATTAAACAAGCTATAGACAGTCTAGGAGGGATAAAAAAAAAAAAAAAATTTTGAAGAGCTGATAGTGGTATCTCGATATCTATATTTTATTTGTTATAGCTGTAATATATGTAAACTGATAAAACTGTTGACTGATACACACATTTAAGTTTAGGTAACGGACAGTGTGTCATATGTGCTTAAAAGTTTAAAGGGCAGTAATAGTGTACATCAAGGTAATTGACATAGATTTAGCTATTAACTGAATTCACTCATGGAGACCTGAAAATTTAATTTGTTGTTCAAGTAATTTGTTATACCGACGAAACAAATGGAAGTAAATATTGATTTCTTCATGTTGCTATATCATTTTGTTTCAAAACTACAGCTCAGGTCGAGTCTGGCAATATTTCCTCCATTGATACTCGATAGTAGTACTGAGCAACGTTCAATAGCCTACATGTATATATATACTTATGGAACAGTCTTGACTGGTGTGTACATGTGAATTAAGGAAACAGTTACTTAATATGTACTTAAACTAAACCAAAGGGCAATTTCAGTTTAGTTGGTGCACATGTATGGTCATACCTGTCATAAAGACCACCTTAGGGTCAAAGAAAAATCGTCTCTATAGTCTAGTGACCTTTATACATAGGTCAAATTGTGTTAGAATTGACCATTTGACCATGAGAAAGTGGTCATTATACAGAAAAGGTTTCTGAGGCAGGTTTGACTGTACGTCATGACTATCATGGTGTGTAATAATAATATACAGGTAATATTACAGTGAAATACTTTTAATTAAATGTTCATGTTTATTATTTAAATTTTTATTTGTAAACATTATACACCTGTAACATTCACACCTGGGTGTTACACTGAGTTACTTTATAACAGTATGTGTGCACCAAAGTGAATTATATTTATAGAACAGATAACACAATGTAAATACTGTTCACTAACAGTCAGTAACTGTTACAGATCAAATGTACTTGATGATCCTGACCTTGAACTTGGTGACTTTATTTGTGCATACCCAAAGCTCTCCCATCATTCACTGATGTGTCATCAGCTGTGACCGTGAGAGATTTTTTCTGTCAATCTCTAGAGTATGATAGAGAGATTGTACTAGAAGTACAGGGCAGACATTAGGAACTCATGTGCTGTAACCTGTTGTCAATACTGTCATGAATTTTGATGTGCTGTTGACAGACCTGTGATAATGTTGTGTTGAAAATGTTTTTTCTAGACTATTAATTCCTTAACTTAAAGCTACGATATTCAACGAAATCTCAATCATGAGGGAAATTAATAAATGTTCAATCAACACTCAGTATGTCTCAGGTTAGACATTCAAGAATTACTCTTCAGACACCCCAAGGCAAGGGCAGATTTTTAAATAATACAGTAACTTAAACAGATGTGCATTTGTTTAAAATGTGGTGTACATATCTATTCGTTTTTAACCCACAATTATTAAATGGTAGGCTATTCGAATTGCCTTTCGTCTGTGGTCCGCAGTCCTTTCATCCATCCATCCATTAACGATTCTTGTTGCTCAGAAAGTGCAGAAGTAATCAATCTGAAATTTCCCCTAGGACCCTATTATTTGTGCATATAACATTTGGAAACCAATCAGTCAACAAGTTGGCCATACTTACCCTCCTTATTCTGGAGCGAGACTCCTGATTTGAACCCCCATTTTAGGCCATTTTTGCAAGGTCAAATTTTATAATATTCAAAATGTCAAAACTCTTGACAATATCATCCGAAAGAACAGGTCAAAATATGCAAAAATCAACCTTTGATTTCTTCATAGGGGGTTGCTAAGTAGATTTTCTTGGGGTTAAAGTTCAAACATTTGAATTTACCCCATGGGTATTTCAGAAAGTTGCAATTGGCAGGTATGCATATGGTTGGTCAATAGTCTGTCATCTTGGATTTTGGTACTTGAAGATTGTTATCGCTATTTCTCAGAAAGTACAAAAGTAATCTTTCTCAAATATCCCTAGTACCCTAGTTGTTCATATCACATTTTGGGACTGATCTGTCAATAAGATGGCCACCAGGCAGCCATCTTGGATTTTAATAGTTGAAGTTTGTTATCATTATTTCACGGAAAGAATTAAAGAGATTCGTTTCATATTTAATATGTATATGGCTCCATATAGGTCTTTGATGTGTATATGGCGGCCATCTTTTGATATATAAATTATATCTGACATTCATTTATTTAAAAGGTATAATGTGTTATCCAGATATATATATATTGTGGACCCACAGAAATCTGTATGCCATCAATAGTAAGGAAAACTCACAATCAAGATTAAACTAATTAAAAGTAAACAAAATCTGAAAAATTTGCAATCTGAATGGTTTTGACTTGGAATGCAAGTGTACGGATTCACCAGGGTCCTCCGTAACCTAGTTACTACATGTATGTAACATGTAACTTGTGTTTTTGTCCATTTATAAGTCACACTGGTGTATAGATTGCACTCCTGATTTTCAGGGGGAAAAGTCGTGACTTATACTCTGGAAAATATAGTAATATACATGTATTTGAACTGTTATGTTACAGACGATAGCAGAGTTGATCCGGTATGAGTATGGTTGGCTGCAGGGGTTTGTGGACGCGTTACTAGAGGCCGCAGGTGATGCTGAGCTGTTCCTCAAACTTTCTATAGGGGACATACTGTGGGGATATGAAGATGCTCTTATGAAATCCGTCAAAGAAATCGCCGAAAGGTTTAATCACACCCTCCCCGATGAGTTTGGTTTGTTCTACAATGTGAGTAACAACTAATTATGTATGACATGGAATATTTTTAGTCTTCTTTTTGGGTTTTGGGGTATTCAATTTATTTCATGGAGTAGAATATTTGGTGAGTATAGTCTATAGATCATTGATAACTGCATTGTTGTATTATTTTATTGTTAGCTCACAAATAATTACTGAAAGTGAGTTATCAAAGTGTTATAGATGAGTTGACACAAGATAAATATACTTGCATCAAAGTGATTTAAAGATGAATTAACCTGAGCATTCTGTCATGTTAATTTTTTGTTTGCTGCTAGTAAACCCCAAAATTTTACAAGTCTGAATATTTAATCACCAGTCCAAATTAAACGTACAGCTATTTGCTTCAGCACTCCAGTCATGGTCAATTTAAGATTTTTGACCCAAATTATAGTCTGGATGCAAATTCTCACAAAATGAAGCATCTGGGATGAATTAATTGCATACAAAATGCACTCAAAATGTGTTGTAAAATGCAATTGACCACTGCTCTTGTAAATATACTATTTACCAATTTTAATTGGGTGGGGAGCCACTAGTCAAATTGGAATAGTTCATTATAATTGGCGCTTATCCGTCTGTAAAATTACTAGTCATGGGCATTGCACTAAAGTGGGTACCGTATTTTCCGGCAGTATAAGTCAGACTTTTCTTTCCCTGAAAATCAGGAGTGGCAACTATACACAACCAGTGTGACTTATAATCGTGGACAAAAAACAATAATCTCGACGATTGATTTTTTGCATATTACGTTGCGTGTGTATCCACCATGTGAAAATCGTAATTGGTTGTTACTTAGCGCCAGTTTTGTAAAAGTCGGTTACATTCGAAAGTAGGTATCATGCTAAAAGTGTTTAATAAGCGGAATGAATATATATTATGTTGGATGAAAATGATAATAAAGATAATAATAATAACGCTCCATGATACGTTAGATGTTAGTCACGTATGTTAAATTGTTCTTTTAATTTCAATTAGGGAAATATAAGGTCTCGGTGTGGGTCGACTGAAGCTTATAGGTATGGTTGTTTACAGTCACAACACTAGACCGTATGGCGGAGCTGCCATTTCGCTATCGATTTGCTTGTGCAGGATTGTTACCAAAATGGTTAGGTTAGGGTAGGGTAGTATAAAGGTTATAGGACGTGGTCTAAAACGCCAGTCAAAAACCCATAAATATCAGGGATAAGGCTGAATAAGTTTAAAAGTATATATATTATATTGTAATATTGTAGGTAGGGTAGGTAGCGTTAGATGAAATGTCCGCAAAAAGGGTCGAAAAAAAACGATCAGTGAGGTAGTTCGTGGGAGAGGGTCTGTAGGATAGAGGAGTCTGCTAAAAAATATAACCTGCCACCAGTGTTATCACATCGATTCAGGTCAATCGAGTGTATTTCTAAGAATCCTGTCGCTGACCTGATTTTTTCAATGAAATAATCGGCAGTCATGTTTATACGATGTGAATTACATGTAATAACAAAACATTTATAGCGATGTAATTTAAAAAGCATCAAACAGTCGTACAAAAAATATTCATTTAAATCGATCTCTGCCACGCTGCAAACACCACGAAGGTCATAATCCGGAAAGTTTAACCACAAATAAGCCTATCGGTGGAAATGCATCATGGATACTACCTGAGTTGCAAACACGCTGGAAGAACACTCTAACGAAGTCGATTATACTAGTAACACTTTACACAAAGATATCATTTCAATACACAAAATATATCAAGAACGAAATTCTTATCATACTGAAGAAAGTATTACCAGGCGTACTGAAATATGAGCGAGAGTAAGCATGAACTCAGAACTTGCACACGGTGTTACACATATGTCGGTCACACAGGGAATTCCGGAATCCTGGTCGATCGTGATATCAAGAAATAATCAGAATCGAGTACACACGTAGAATCACATGAATTTAGAACATTATTACGAGGCAAACAATCGCACCAGGTGATATTAAAATCATTTTTAATCGAACTCTCTATAGCGGCAAACACCACGAAATCTTTATCGGAAGTTTACAAAAATAAGGCTTCGTCTGCATTGCATTTCAGCGGATGCTGTTGACTACGTGAACAAGAACACTTCTAAACGAAGTCAAATTTTAGTTAATGATTGCTAAGTACTTGATTACATACACGTAAATCCTTTACACAATCAATATAATTAGATACGCGAAATATATCCAATATAGATTATAAAAAAAAAATCGTATGCATACTTGAAGAAGTAAGTATTTTAACGGCAAGCTTGAAATACTGAGAGAGAGTAACGCGTGAAATTCGTACGACCAAGCCATGTTTGTTTACACACTAAAGAAGTTCTTTACGTAATGCAGAGTAAACAAACGAATAGAAACATGACCAAATCAATTTAATGCTAAGATATTTACATCATTGTGAGTTTTATTTGTTATACATTTACAGAACAAGTTTACAGACAGTTTTCGTGATTCTAATCGATTGATAAGCATTACCGTACTTCATTAGAGATCGATCGTATAAGTTACACAGAGGGTTGCGTGGGTGCATGGGCCTAACTTTTGGTTGCGGCTTATGTAACGGTGCGTCTTATGCGTGTACAAAACCTGAAAAAATCGGAAAAAAGGCCTCTGCGGCTTGTACACGGGTGCGACTTATTGTCCGGAAAATACGGTACTTTGTTTATTCAAAGTGATTTAAAGATGAGTTAATATGAGGAACTTGGTTTATTCAAAATGATTAACAGAATATTAGTGATGAGTTTCATGATCTGAAGTACTTAAATATATAGTGAAAAGTTTATTCTTATCAACAAAATAATAATTATTATATTTAAATTTATTTTATTAGTACTAAAAAAAATAGTTGTTAATGAACTACCATATTTGACCCAATAAGCGCCCAGGGCATGTGAAAAAGTCAAAAAATGAAAAGGTGCTTAAAAGACGAAGTTATTGCAAATTAATATAGTTTTGTGTAGTTTTTGGTCTTTATCTATGCCTGGGCAATTGAAATCCTGGCCTCATAAAGGGGAGGAGCTTATAGGGACATGGGCGCTTATTGGGTTGAGTATGGTATATGGATTAGACAACAGGCTTATAATTCTTGATGGTTGTTAGTGGATGCCTATAGACTTGGTTGTAACCCCTTTTCTATTGAGAATAATTTCTGTAGATCAATGTTTCTTTTCCATTCAGACTAATGGTTCAGATGACGGATTATACACAATATTCACTGGCTCAGATGTCCATGGAATCGACAAGTTCAATATCATTGACAAATGGGACTCTAAAAAGTAAGTTTGTCATGAGAACAAAATGTATACGGTTTGTATATCTGCAGTATTGTCATTAGAGAAAGTATTATATTACAACTAAATTGGTTTTTAATAAATTATAATCATTTCATATTGAAATAATAATACATCTCTCATAAACTCTCTTTTTCTTGTTAATATAAACCATCTTTAATTTTCTTTGAGACTTTATTTCACGTAATTATCGGAAGAATAGTAATTAGTTTTGTTTAAGACTAAATTTCATGTAATTAGTTGAAAAAGAGAAATTGTAAAAATCAATCACTGTAAATTGTAGGTACATTAGAGTAACATGACTCAGCTCACAAGGTGTAATTGCTGTTCAAGAGTATTTAGAGATGAAAACACAAAAAATTTATCAATGCACAAATAAGTTTTCTGTATTGTTATCTGTCTTCTTTTATTTGTCAGTTTTTCAAAAACTATCATAAGATATTATAATCCTTTACACCTACAGTTACACATTTGATTAAAGTAAGTGGTTTCTGAGATAACATTAATGTATTTTGATTATATGGACTTATGTGATATTGATTTAAGGAGTCTAGGATACTGGAACACAGGCCTCTGTGATATGATTAATGGAACAGGTAAGTCTACAGCTCTATTATAATATATATATATATATACAGGTCCCTGTGATATGATTAATGGAACAGGTAAGTCTACAGCTCTATTATAATATATATATATACAGGCCTCTGTGATATGATTAATGGAACAGGTAAGTCTACAGCTCTATTATAATATATATATATACAGGTCCCTGTGATATGATTAATGGAACAGGTAAGTCTACAGCTCTATTATATTATAGATATATACAGGACCCTGTGATATGATTAATGGAGCAGGTAAGTCTACAGCTCTATTATAATATAGATATATACAGGACCCTGTGATATGATTAATGGAACAGGTAAGTCTACAGCTCTATTATAATGTATGTATATAGGTCCCTGTGATATGATTAACACAACAGGTAAGTCTACAGCTCTATTATTAGGTCATCTGACCCGAAGATGATCCCGAATGGTCAGGATGACCTATTGTCATCATCCGTCGTCATCCACTGTGCGCCGTGCGTAAACTTTTCATTCAAACGACTTCTTCTCAATAACCAATAGCCCCATGGTATTGATATTTGGCCTGTAGCATGCTGGAATGAAGGGCTACCAAGCTTGTTCAAATGAATGACCTTGACCTTCATTCAAGGTCACAGGTGTCAAAAAGGCTTAAATCTTTAAATGACCTCTTCTCAAGAACCTAAAGGCCCAGGATACTTATATTGGGCCTGCAGCATGCTATGATGAAGGGCTACCAAGTTGGTTCAAATGAATGACCTTGAACTTCATTTAAGGTCACAGGGGTCAAATAGGCTAAAATCATTTAAGCAACTTCTTGTGAATAACTAAGAGGCATAGAGATCTGATATTGGGGACCTGACATGTTGGGTTGAAGGGCTATGAAGTTTGTTCAAATGAATGACCTTGATCTTCATTCAAGAACACGGGGTCAAAAAAGCTAAAATCTTTAAACGACTTCTTCTCAAGAATCAGAAGACCCAGGGTACTGATATGAGGCTTGTAGCATGGTGGGATGATGGGCTACCAAGTTTGTTCAAATGATTGATCTTGACCTGCATTCAAGGTCACAGGGGTCAAATAGGCTAAAATCTTTAAATGACATCTTCTCAAAAACCAAAAGACCCAGGATACTCATAATGGGCCTGTAGCATGCTGGGATGAAGGGTTACAAAGTTGGTTCAAATAAATGACCTTAACCTTCATTCAAGGTCACAGGGGTCAAAAAGGCTGAAATCTTTAAATGACTTCTTCTCAAGAACCAAGAGGCCCAGGATACTCATATCGGGCCTGCAGCATGCTTGGATGAATGGCTACCAAGTTTTTTCAAATAAATGACCTTGACCTTCAAGCAGGTCACAGGGGTGAAATAAGCTAAAATCTTTCAACAACTTCTTTTCAAGACCGGAAAGGCTAAGGGTTCTCATATTGGGCCTGCAACATGCTGGGATGAAGGACTATGAAGTTGGTCAAATGAATGACCTTGATCTTCATTTAAGGTCACAGGGGTCAAAAAAGCTAAAATCTTTAAACGACTTCTTCTCAAGAACCAGAAGGCCCAGGGTACTGATATTGAGCCTGTAGCATGCTGGAATGAAGGGCTACCAAGTTTGTTTAAATGAATGACCTTGACCTTGATCCAAGGTCACAGGGGTCAAATAGGCTAAAGTCTTGAAATAACTTTTTGTGAATAACTAAGAGGCCTAGAGACCTGATATTGGGCCTGTGACATGCATTGATGAAGGGCTGTCATATTTGTTTTTAAAAAAATGACCTTGATCTTCATTCGAGATCACAAGGGTAAACATGGCTAAAATATTTAAATGACTATGTTGTATTGTGCCAATAGCCAGATGACAATTAAGGCGCATGGGCCTCTTGTTATATATATATATACAGGTCCCTCTGATATGATTAATGTAACAGGTAAGTCTACAGCTCTATTATAATGTATATATACAGGTCCCTGTGATATGATTAATGGAACAGGAAATTGTCTACAGTTCTATTGTTATCAACTTGTATACAGTTACGTGTACCATATTTATCAAACAATAAATCCATGTCTGGTACCATATTGGACCCAATAAGAGCCCTGAGTGGTTAGATAATTGAAAAAAATAAGAGGGCCCTTACAGTAATAGAAATAAATTTTGATAAGCCATTCATAAAATTATTGCACGCAGAAAGTCATTAAGCATCATGCCCATCTATGTCCACAGCTACATTTATTATTTGTGGGTATTGATTTATTATCAAGAGATATGTTTAATATTTATCAAGTAAGAAAACTTGTTAAAAGTGCATCCAGGTCTACTTGCTCTCTTCGCAGAAAAACATTTTTATTTTGTATTTAAAACTGGAAATAGTATAGCTTGAGGTCGCTAGCTATTTCATGTGAAGTATTTTGTGATATATATAAGCTATTGTACATTCCATATTCATTTTAGAACAACCCATATCTGGTAATTCATTCATAAGTGTCCTATTTATCCTGAAATGAGGTATCATCTATAATTGTATCACCTGTATCTGATGTTTAAATGATTTAGTTATGATAAAAACACATCACACAAGTAATTGTCTATAAGATTTGATATCATTTAGAGGAAAGCAGTTATCAAAAACATTTTTTTTTTGTTTTTCAGATGGAACAATGTTTCCTCCTTTTGTTGACAAATCAGACAAACTGTACATCTTCTCAACAGATATTTGCAGGTAAACAGAACTAAGTGCTCTCTCAGGACTGCCTCTTACATAAGAGTAGTTAGTGTTGTTTCACATAGCCGTGTTACTATTACCGTCAAATTTTGACCATTATATCCTTAGATTATAGATTATTAGCCCACCATCATCAGATGGTGAGCTATTCAGATTGCCTCAAATCAGTCACCTCAGATCTGTCTCAAATTTTACATGCAGGTTCCCCTAGGGTTTTGGACCAATCAGTGAACAAGATGGCCGACAAGATGCCATCTTTGATTTTGATAATTGAAGTTTGTTACCACTATTTCTCAGAAAGTACTGAAGGGATCTGTCCCAAATTTTTTATGTAGTCAAAGTTTGAAAAGCAGAGAAAAGTTGTCAGACGTACATCATTCTTTGGTGGGTGCCAAGATCCGTCTGGAATCTCTTGTTATACTAGGTTATCTCCTCATATTTTGAAACCTAGAATCAGAAAGGTCATAGAGAGACATTCTAGAGACTGGTGGTAAGTCTACGTTTTGATGTAAATCCTCGAAAGTTATCAGTACATTTTGAACTCTATTGTGAACGGTACTGAAATGATTAATTTTTGCTCTGACAAGTACATGTAGTGGTCCATATCATTTGGAATAACATGTATTGATGTGATTTTGTTGTAGATCAATCTATGCAACGTATGAAAAAGAAACAAAATTGAAGGGAATAAACCTGTATCACTTTACAGTACCACCGAGGGTATTTGAACGAGCTTCACTAAACGAGAACAACGCCGGATTCTGTACCCCTCCAGGGAACTGTCTGCCTTCTGGTGTTCTCAACATCAGTGTTTGTAAATCTGGTAAGGTTATCAATAAAACTTGTTAATGTTTTAAAAATACATTTATAGGATCTCAAGTAAGTGTTCATTTCATATGAGATTTTATACGAGTTCTTAAAACATTGTATGAATCGCAATGCTTAGTCACTGACTTGCAGGAATCGCAATGCTTAGTCAATGACTTGCAGGAATCGCAATGTTTAGTCAATGACTTGCAGGAATCGCAATGTTTAGTCACTGACTTGCAGGAATCGCAATGTTTAGTCACTGACTTGCAGGAATCGCAATGCTTAGTCCATGGCTTGCAGGAATCGCAATGCTTAGTCACTGACTTGCAGGAATCGCAATGTTTAGTCAATTACTTGCATGAATTTCAATGATTAGTCAATGACTTTCATGAAAGACATAAAATGACTAGGATAAAGGTTTCCTCTTATTATACCCCTGCCATGAAGTTAGGGGGGTTGGGGTGATATAATGGAATCAGGTTGTCTGTCTGTGAGTCCATCTGGCCATCTGTCAACACAGCTTTGTCCGGCAATTCCTCCTAAACTACTTAACAGATTTTGATAAAATTTGGTCACAGAACCCTGACATAAAGGAAACAGATTTTGATAAAATTTGGTCACAGAACCCTGACATAAAGGAGAGTTGAGTAAACTATATAGGATTCTACAATGTCCCCTATTAATGGAGGTATTACTAAATTTGTGTAGCGGGGGTATTAGTCATCCACTCAGGTGACAGTTCTACATAGCTATGAAATTTCCTCCCTTTGCTGATACCTTCAATCATATCCCTGGGGAAATCAAACAAATAAACAAACAACTACTTCACCTGATCACCCATACACCATTCAATAAGAAACATGTAAGTTGGTGATATTAATTGACTATACCTTCCCTAACAGGTGCCCCTGTGGTGATCTCTAACCCACACTTCCTACAGGCAGACAAACAGATTATTGATGCTGTTATAGGGATACACCCTAACATAAAGGAACATCAAACCATCCTGGATGTTGACCCGGTAAATATGCATTTCTGATTATTAAATTGTATGTTTAATTGGACTTTACAAATTAACGATTTAAAAAGTTATTATCTTTTGTTTCAGAGTATAAATAATAGCCTTCTAATTAAGGTTGTAGATCAACGTGTCCTTTAATGTGTCTAACATCAAGATAGAGATGACCTATTGTCATCATGCACCGTCCGTCGTCATGCGCCGTCCGCTGTGCGTAAACTTTTCATTCAAACAACTTCTTCTCAATAACCGAAAGGCCCAGAGTACTGATATTTAGCCCGTAGCATGCTGGGATGAAGGGCTACTAAGTTTGTTCAAATGAATGACCTTAATCTTCATTCAAGGACACAGGGGTCAAATAGGCTAAAATCTTTAAACGACAACTTCTCAAGAACAGAAAGGCCCAGGATATTCATATTGGGCCTGCAGCATGCTTGGATAAATGGCTCAAATAAATGACCTTGACCTTCAAACAAGGTCACAGGGGTCAAATAGGCTAAAATCTTTCAACGACTTCTTTTCAAGACCGGAAAGGCATAGGGGTTCTCATATTGGGCCTGCAACATGCATGCTGGGATGAAGTGCTCCCAGGTTTGTTCAAATAAATGACCTTGTCCTTCATTCAAGGTCACAGGGTCAGATAGGCTAAAAATCCTTTAAACAACTCCTTATGAATAACTAAGAGGCCTAGAGACCTGATATTGGGCCTGTGACATGCTTGGATGAAGGACTATGAAGTTTGTTCAAATGAATGACCTTGATCTTCATTCGAGGTCACAGGGGTCAAATAGGCTTTAAACAACGTCTTCTCAAGAACCAAAAGGCCCAGGATACTCATATTGGGCCTGCAGCACGCTGGGATGAATGACCTTGACCTTCATTCAAGGTCACAGGGGTCAAGTAGGTTAAAATATTTTAAACGACTTCTTGAAAATAACGAGGAGACCTAGAGACCTGATATTGGGCCTGTAACATGCTGGGATGAAGGGCTACCAAGTTTGTTCAAATGAATGACCTTGATCTTCATTCAAGGTCACAGATGTCAAATATGCTAAAATCTTTAAACAACTAAATTGTGTTGTGCTAATAGTCAGATGACCGTTAAGGCCCGTGGGCCTCTTGTTAGGATTAACAATAAATATGATGTAACATGTGGAAGTGACCTGCCTTTTATATCTATCCACAGCTGACTGGTGTTGTTATGAATGCAGAGAAAAAACTTCAACTTAATGCTTTCTTGCAAAAAGTAGATAATTTTAGGTAAGTAAAGCAAGCCTATATATCATTGGCAGGCATATGAGTTACATTAAGTTTAATTTAAAATAGATAATTTGAAATATGCATGCATTACTATATATGTTGATGTTATTGTTAGAAATTTTAAGTGAGTAAATGTTCTCATAAAAGGACATCATTATGCTCCTGCTATGGAATGGGGAAGCATGTAATTGTATTGTTTATCGGTGTCAGTCACATCTCTTTGTAGTAATGAGATTTCATACAGAGATGTGAGATGTTAGAAGAACTGTTTTGATTAATACTGACACAAACCAATTCAGTAATACAGTAATACATATTGTATTTGTTCACTCAGGTTAAAGTACAAATTGTACATAACTCAAAATTTGAAATATTACATTTGTAGCACAGTGCTGAATTTTCACTCAAACCATTCTCGGTACTTCAGGGGTTACTATCACTGTCGTCATATCATTCCCTGGAGTATGTCATAGCAAACTGAAGGCAGTTCAGGAGAGAAAAAACATCACCAACCACAGGCCTCTAAAGACTTCCTTTGAAGATTATAGATTACAGAAAGCCCAACTTCAAATCCATAATAGTCAACCACAATTTACTATTTGTCAATTCTTAAATGTACATTAAAGGACCAAACTACCTGTTTCATCTGTTGTTGCCACACAGAGCCTTCAGTTTTGCAAAGACATACTCATTACTGTATAACATGAAATACTTGTGGTGTAGAAATGGCAAGTGCTTTCATGGTTGCTAATGAACCACAAATAAAAAAAAAACTACAGAATTAGTTTTGTACATTATTCAAATCGCTGTGACATCAGCTATATAACCATGAATGTTTCTAGCCACAGAATGATTTTAAAATTCCATAACATGAAAGGAAGAACCTGAAAACACTTAATGTTATACAGTATTCCAGGGGTGGATATAATGACAGTGATAGTATCCCCTGGATTCTGTGGAATATCGAGGTTGCACAATTAAGACTAAATCAAAAGAATTATTAGCATAATACTTTCAACACTAAAAGGACTATAAATTCATCTGTCTATATGTTTGCTTGTCACTTATGGCATCTGAAGAGTGATAATGGTGATATTCACACATAGAAATCCATTTTTATACAAAGGTGTGCAAAAATGATTTGATAATAACTTTTTTTATTCAAATTACAGGTCTACAGAAAACATAAAGGATACGATTTTCCCAATAATGTGGCTGAATGAAGTAAGTAAATTTTATGATAGTAAATAAAACGAACTGAAATTTCATAGGATGATAAATGTAAATTTATAAAAACGGTGATGAAGCAGCAGGTAATTTTAGAATTAGGCATTTAGAATACAATTACATTCGAAATGGTATCCTGCAGGATGTCTTCAAATCAACAAGAAAATAGTAATAGTGAACCCGCGATAATCTAGACACTAATTTTACAGAAAACTAACTACAGGCAAACCTGCTCTAACCACCACCTTTATATAACAACCGCCTGTCTATAACGACCGGTTTTTAGCACGATGGAGCATAGCTCCATCGTAGCTTATAGCATGACCCCTAGTGTTGAAAATCACCTTGTGAACAGAATATCTCAAGTTATATATCATTAACAGAAATGAAATTTGGCAGAGACATGTAGTTATAGATAAGGACGGAACTGATAAAACTTGGTGACAAACAGACATAAACTGTATTTTTGAGGAATTAAAATATATTTCATTCCTTCTTTTTCTTTAGTAATATTTAAATGAGAAACACAATGCATTATGGGAAATTATATGGCGGACGGTGCCACTTCATACAAAAGAAATATAATTTAAGAAAAGATTAAGGCAATTAAGAGATATTCATTATTTTTCTATTCTTAAATGTGTTAATCAAAGTGTCATGACATCATAATTAACTACCTGTGTTGGATAATCTATATCCCTGGACAGTGTCACAATAAGTCAGGTGCCCTAGTTTCATCTAGATGGTGTTTATAGGCCTATATGTTTGTATAAATGTGTTACATATACCCTTTACTGTTAAAGGGAAAAACAATGGTTGAGAGTTAATTAATGTATTTTGTTATCAAGGACCTGGGCCTGTAGCTGCCAATGTCAATTTGTTGACCTGTAGTACACATTCCGTTGTGCCAAGACCCAGCCAATATAACATGTGCATTGTTATCTTAACTGAAAAATTTATGTGTTTTGTGTTTATGAAAATGAGATAAAAGATTAGTAATTAATTTCAACTTATTGAAGCTAATTCAGTTTACCTCTTATAACCAGGACAGCCAAACATCTTTGATTTTTGTGTCATCTGCAATGAATTAAGCCCTCCTCCAGCAGGTATCTTTTAAAAGTCTAGTCAACTTAACACTTTGATTATACATAGTTGTACATGTGTGATACCGATAAGCAATCATACAGGAAAAAGTTTCCCCAATTATATTTTTATCATTTTACAATATTCTAATAAATTTGAATTTTCAATACTAAAGTTAAGTTATTGCTATTTGAATTGGTCCCAACAATATTCACACTCAGAAAATGCTGCTTCTGCATACGCTCTCACTAAAATCCTGCTCAGAAATTATCAATTATCATTTGATAAATGACATCTGTCTTGAAAGAATTGTATGATTGTTTTAATACCAACATTGATAACAAATACCAGTGGTCATTTGAATTGTCCTAATTAATTATTAGTTTAAACAGTGCATTTAAGTGATAATCAAGAATATTAGTCAAAACCAATCATTGAACATTAATTAATTGGACCATCGTGCTACGAGGCCATTGGCCTCTTGCTACACTCCCCGTGTCTCCAAAAGGAAATAAACAGATCTACTAAACAGAATCCAACTTTTCATAAAAAATTTCATTTTGGATGGTTTGGACTATAGACACAATTAGTGTTTGGATTTTCAAGGGTCCATTGTGCAGAAATATTATTTTATCACATATGGTTATGATTCTGAGTGAAAGAAATATTTTGAAGCTTGACCATGGTTTAGGGATCACCCATAAATGATTTGGTATAAGCGCTAACTGCTGATGGTTAAATGAGATGTATTAACAGGAGAAATCATAAACAATTGGATGTCACACAAAGATTGTGTTAATTGCTAAGTCATCATATCAGTTTTATAGATTTGATATATAAAGTAAAAAAGCTTAGATGTACCGGTAATGAATTTTGGGGACTTCAGTGTAATTAAAATGTCCCAACATCTAACCACAAGACTCAAACCCTCCAACTCTGGGTTACAATTTTGAATTCCAAGGGGCTCTTGCCAAGTGCATAGATAGCAGGTCGGTGGTATTTCACTAGTACTCTGGCTTTCCTTCTCTTAAACCTGGCATGTCCTTAAATGACCCTGACTTTTATAAAGACATTAAAGCAATCAAACTAATGAATTATCTGAAAATAGAAACAATTACACAAAGAAGTTGAATTAAAATAACTGAAATCTTTTTGTAGAGTGCCTTGATAGATGACAAGTCAGCAAACGAGTACAAGTCTGGTCTAATGACGCCCATCAGGATTACACAGGCTGTACAGTATGGTCTGATTGTGATTGGAGCGTTCCTCTTCATCTGTGCCATGGCATTCCTCATCAAACACAAAATGACTCATAAAGTAGGTAGTCATTGGGCAAATTACCTAATGGCATTTTTTAGCCCACCATCTGATGATGGCGGCCTATTAAAATTCCTTTCGTCTATGGTATGTGGTCCTTCCATCTGTTCTTGTTACCACTATCAATTAACAAGTACAAAAGGGATTTTTCTCATTTCATGTATACCAGGTATGTTCCCCTAGGACCATAATTGTGCATACCATATTCACCATAATTAGCGCCCCTTTCCCTTTTTTTGAGAAAAGTTGAAGTTGTGTAAACTGGGAATCCCATTGATTTAACAATTTTTGACAACATGTCATGCCTCTAACAGCATCATTGTATCCCATATTGCATGAACTTGTGAATCTTTAACATGTGAATCGCAAAATAATAATGTGTTTAAACGATAAAAGGCATATGCATGTTTACTGTAACAGATTAATATACCTTGAGTACAGAAAGATTTAAAATATGGCTGACTTTTTTCATCTACAACTTACATTTTAGTTCTTGAATAAGTGCCCCTTGTTCAATTATTTAAGCGCCAATTACGACAAATACAGTATTACATTTTAGGACTGATTGTGAACAAGATGACCAACAGACACATCTTGGATTTTGATTG
>SAYR01070800.1:789768-917256 GCA_004382745.1 Argopecten irradians irradians
GACTTCTTCTCAATAACCGGAAGGCCCAGGGTACTCATATTTGGCCTGTAGGTTGCTGGGATGGAGGGCTACCAAGTTTGTTCAAATGAATGACCTTGACCTTCATGCAAGGTCACAGGGGTCAAAAAGGCTAAAATCTTTAAACGACTTTTTCTCAAAAACCAGAAGGCCCAGGGTACTGATATTAGGCCTGTGTCATGCTTGGATGAAGGGCTACCAAGTTTGTTCAAATAAATGACCTTGACCTTCATTCAAGGTCACGAGGCTCAAATAGGCTAAAATCTTTAAATGACTTCTTCTCAAGAACCAGAAGGCCCAGGGTACTGATATTGGGCCTGTGACATGCTGGGATAAAGGGCTACCAAGTTGGTTCAAATGAATGACCTTGATCTTCATTCAAGGTCACGGGGCTCAAATAGGCTAAAATCTTTAAATGACTTCTTTTCAAGACCCAGAAGGCATATGGTACTGATATTGGGCCTGTAGCATGCTGGGATGAAGGGCTACCAAGTTTGTTCAAATGAATTACCTTGACCTTCAATCAAGGTCACAGAGGTCAAATAGGCTAAAATCTTTAAACGACTATGTTGTATTGTACTTATAGTCAGATGACTGTTAAGGCCCATGGGCCTCTTGTTAATAATATTGTGCCTGTGCTCAAAAATCTTAAATAAGATTTCTGTTTTGTTTATTTAAATGTCAATAATTTATGTGCACAGGAAACTTTAATTGAAACAGCTACCGTTATGTATATTTCTGGTGGAAAGTTGTAGACAGTTCAATTACTGTAGTATAGGGCTTTAAATTGGCAGAATCAATATGTAGCGGTTTTCTATGCAAAGCTTTAATTTTGCAGTTTACCAATTCCTAGAATTCTTTGTGCTTTCACTTTATATATATATAGCATTACAGCGTACATTTATGTAGTTATTTTGGTATCACGGAACAACAAAAAAATAAATACAATTTTCCATTTTATTTTGCATGACTGTTGAAGGTCATTGTATACAATTGTTGACATATTAGTGTAGCGTGAAAATACCCTTCTACACCACCTGCACCACCCCTGTAGGAAGTGTAGACCATGTACACATATTGTAGCTGCACCACAGTACTTAATTCTAGATCGGTGTGAGTTCAGTGTACACCGAGCGTCCGAATCAAGTCAGTCCATGGACTACACTAGACACCTATATGTCAGAATGTCTAAGTCTGGTGTCAGGGTCAAAGGAAACAGGGATTACAACAGATGTCTCTATGTCAGAATGTCTGACGTAGGGGTCAAAGGAAACACAGACTATACCAGACGTCTTTATGTCAGAATGTCTAGTTATGGTGTTACGGTTATAGGAAACACTGACTACACCCGACGTTTAGATATCAGAATGTCTGGTTCTGGTGTTGGGGTCAAAGAAAACACGGACTACACCCGATGTCTATATAGCAGAATGTCTAGTTCTGGTGTTGGGGTCAAAGGAAACACGGACTACACCCAACATCTATATATCAGAATGTCTGGTTCGGGTCAAAGTTTACACAGACTACACCAGGCTTCTGTATGTCAAAATGTCTAGTTCTGCAGCTGCAGCCTTCATGATCATGAAACAATCTTGGACTGAAGTTTTTGGTTAACCATTGAAATTGATGTAAATTTTTGTAAAGTCATCTGTGATTGGCTAAGTCTACACTTAAGACCTTTTTAGACTTAATACTTCTTCATGATTTTGGGGCCTGGTGTTGGGGTCAGCAGAAAGTTGGGTAGTATAGAAGCAATTGTAAAGAAAGGAGCAAAGCTGTGATATTTGTGCAATATTTACTAAGATTTGTATATCCCTCAGGTATTTATTCAAGATTTTTAGTCAATTCACTCTTCTAGGAAGGTACTGATTGTGTTGTTTATCTAACATCTATGATTTCTCCATATACGAACATTACAGAAGCTAGGAAACTTTCCTTAACTGCTGCTGTAATGCTTTCCTATGGAGAATTAAAGGTAAGGAATTCTTTAAGTTAAGAAAAGTTGATACATCTGGAATCTGATGACCAGTTTCCGTCTTAATTTAATTAATTAAAACCCAGATATAATCCAGAAACCTGGCTGTACTGGCCAGATATGCTGGTCCTAGTGACCCCTGGTTTAGACATTTAGTTATACTGTCCTTGTGAATATTATATACTTGTTGTTATGAGGGTGCCTTCCCTCTACATTTAAATGATGTGTTGGGACTACAATACTTTGTTTCATTAAAAATTACCAAACATTCCTCAGTCCATAGCAATACCTTGTCTTAATAATTCTGCTGTTTGTATTCAATACTTGTAAGGATAATCCTTGAAATATAATATCTATACAATAAATATATTGATTAACATGTAAAATTTGTTGAATTTAATTCAATTTATTGTAGAAATTGACTGGCATTCATGGTAGTATGATTCACTATGATGTAGAGATAATAAGAGTTCAATCAAGTATGAACAGAATAAACTGTAATACACTATGATGTAGAAATCAGTAGCATTCATGGTAGTATGAACGAATTCACAATAGAGGTTTGTACAATGTAATTATGAGAATTCATTACAATTTACAGGTTATTAACGTTCACATTATAAAATTCATGATTATACCGTATAATTGATAAGTTGTTATTTACTTTGTTTAAGGCATTGTTATGTTTTTGTTGATATATAACTGGTGCATGTTTTAATGTATCTTCTAGTGCCTTAGCTTTCAGGGAATTCACAACTTTACCATTCTGTTCCTTCCAGATGTTTTGTTATCTGAACTGTATTTTTTCTTCTTGTATTCCAATATGTGGGAGATCACCCAATATTTATATATATAAATACATTATTTTGAACTTAAACATGACCCTAACTGCTTCCCTGTGCTCTTAATAAACAAATGAAACCAAGTGTAAGTTTATTTTTTGTTTTTCAAAGATGCCTCTTTCTTCTTAAGCGTGTACAAGGTGGATCAGTCGAGCCAACTTCATACATCATCCCTGAAATTCCTTTATATACTTTTCTAGCCTGAGAACTAGAATCATCTAAATGAGTCTTCAGGATTTAATGAGTTTAGTATATACATGTACAGTGATCTGAATTTAGTAGGTAAAACGCAGAGTAGCATAGTTATAGTAGACAATTATGGGAGGATGGATGCCAACTGGATAACGGCAACATGAAACGTTTACCAACTGGATGAGGGCACATTCAAAACAATTGCAGGCACTTCAGGATGGATTTGCCAACTTTACTTAATGCAGTTCAATACTACTTACATTTATATTTGAAAACAAATTTCAAAAATATTTCAAGATATTTTATACATGTAATTATTATAAGGACGGAAAAACCTTTTCAACTATGTACAACATATTTTCAGTAATGAACAAAGCGAACAACACTGAATTTCCAGTGAAGCCAGAAAAGTAACTTTGTAGCGGGGAAATATTCCTACAAATTATACTCGTTATCAATTCCCTGCTAGTTATGGCCAGCATAAAACTTGGGCAAATGCCTTTAAAAGCACATGTGGCATGACCGTACACAATTTAGGTGAGTCCAAGTGGCACTGTACAGGTTTATTTGGAGGTGAGACAGACGCAGAGAATAACACAAAGCCTTGTCCAAAACCAGGTGTTCCCATCGTATTTATATTCTTGAAAGATTTAACAAAAGTTAAGTTCCTGGACCCAAATGTGATGTGTTGGTGTGTTTTTATCTGGATTTCACTTTCACCATTTCAGCACGGTAAGTGGAACAACGCTTTCTTCTACTGAAATACATGTCGCACAAAGAGTTTACTTAGGTCAAATTCGAAATGCTACATACAATGTATATCCGCCTACAGAATCGTGAGCTATTCTCTGGTGCCCGTTTTAGAGTTATGATCTAAAACTCGGCCGATAAAGTAATTTTAATTTATCTAACTTATCCACACAACAATTACCTGCATTTTTAATTTGCAACAAACAACACTAAAAGTCGAGAGGAGAGTAAAATGACGTTGCAGATCCCCTTCTGATATGTATGAAATCTTAAGGTCCCACGAAAAACGTAATGTGTGCAAAGTATCATGCTATACCTTAAACGTTTTTGGAGCACAGGCGTTTGATTCTATAAGATATATATGGACATCCTAGCTACGATGACGTTGACGTAGCTCTGAACGAAGGACGGAAGATTTCAAACAGATGATCGTTTCTCTGCTTTATAGTAAATATCCCGATTTTTTAATAATTTTTCAAATCTCGTATTTTTTGAAAAAAATTACATGACTGTCATATATACTCATCAGTCCATCCTCCAATACAAAACATGTATGACAACATCCATTTTCATTGAGTTGGCCCCCTGTGGAAGGTGTGACCAAGTAGGTGATTCTTATCGACGGAAATAATGGACTTTTCCTGAGAACCATCTACATCATCGGGTGTATCTCTGAACGCCAACATTTTGGATTTACCTGTGGGGTAGTTTGTTGTGACAGTGGTTATAGTCTTTTTCCTAAAAGCAGTCCCAATGCCAACAGGTAAATTTACCTGTAAAAGTTACCTGTGTTGATACTTATCTAAATGTATATTGATTAATTTTTACTTCAATAAGTGTTCAGATTTAATATCAGATACATAAATACATAATATATGTTTCTGGTAATATCTATGAAAATATAACAATAGAATCTATGAATGAAATTGAATTAAATTCGCAATGATTTTATTTCAAGAATTTTAAAGATTTCCTTGATATATCTAAAATCTCTGGTATCAATCTCATTAGATTTTCAATAGATTGATACTAAAATCAAGCAAAATTCATTGAAACTTATTTCACATGGAAGTAACTTTCCCATTCAGTAATATCAAAGAAAAAAATCCAAAAAGGAATTATCCTATTTCAACTTAGTTTTACACCAATTCGATTAAAAGTTTGAAATAATATAAGCCTTTGCCAGTTGAAACGTGATATTTTTCAACAAGGTCTTCCATATATGTCTGTTAAGTGACCTTATATAATATAAAGTACATGTAACATCTGCGTTAATTACCTACCAAAGAGTAAGGGAATTTATGTCAAATATGATTTCAAAACTTTAAAAATGTATTACTTGTACTTGACTGACCTTTTTAAGTTAACAGAACATACAATATATTTTGAAAGTTGCATTAGGATGAATAATTTATCATAATTATATAATTTTCCTGCTTTCTTATCCTAAGATGGTATGTCTAGATCAGCGTGATGTTACATTATATTGTAAATGTATGTCATTATAGCATAAGAGCACCCAATAATTAAACTGTTGTCGGTTAACAGTGAAGTAATATTATATATTTTTGTGCATGTTAGAAATAATTTATAAATTTCTTTCCTATGGTTGATTTTCGGTCAAACATTGTTGCTAGATACAAATTGGTATATGTACTGTAATCTTTAAATAAAAAAAATAAGAAAACTGTTAATTTGGTATTCTGAGCACTAAAAGTTTGCAACATTTTGAGAATTACAAGACCTACAACATTTCGACTTGAAATAATTTTGTCAGTATTGCAACATTATATTAACATCTATAATGTGTATCAAAATGAATATGGTTGAGACCCTAAGTAACAGTCTTCAATTTCATTTCATTTGGTATTTTTATTAAGTTACTTATAAAAATATTTTGTATCTAAAATACATATAGCAATGATATATTATTACCAATGTTTATAAAACATCATATATGTGTGTTTGTGTCGGCTTTAATAGATTACCAACTGAAACTATAATAAACAGGTCAAAATTTCCAACAAAATTAATTTAAACTTTTATGATATTGTTTTTCTCCACTCATTTTCAAACCAAATACTTAAAGGTGTATGTCTCTGCGATAAAAGAAATCAACTATGCACGGTCACAAGAAATGAAAGTTGGCTAAGAATGTAGCCCTGGAGAACTCCTATGTCAGTACAGAATACTATTACATTAGAATATACATTGATCAAGAAACCTGTTTTTCTGATAAAATTGAGATATGGTTTTTGTAAAAAAATATTTCACCTGGAACTTAAAATGCATTGTTCTTAATAATCCGCATGTAGCTCCTTATTAATTCTTAGCATTTGCAATGTTTATGATTTTATGTATATTAAAGCACCGATTATCTTTAATTAATAGTTCACATTGTATATTGTACAGAATATATTGAAGGAATTATTTTCCAAAATCCACAAATGTTACCTATAATACTGATTGAAATACAGGTAAATCTCAGGTGACTTTACAGGTGAAAACAAAGACAGCTTATATGAAACAGTATATAATTGCCTTCCTATTGTTTCCTAAAACAACACCTACCTATTGTTTATAAATATGTTGGCGTTCAGAGAACACCCCACATCATCGATGGGATACCTTGGAGTGTCAGTCTACGTGATGACAAAACTCTCTGGATCAAACATCGGGGAAGTAAAACGGAACTCGTGGAAACCGTAAAGGTCAATAAGGTCGCGGTACACAGCTTATTGATTACTTAAAGTAGAAGCAACAATCTGACTGTTCCGGTCTGTTTTATAGATGAGATAAAGAAGCTGGATTGTGTGACAATTTGTATTGGAATTAGTAAATCTCTCATCACTAAGATATATACCCATTGCTTTCACCACAACATAATGATTGAGTTACAACTACATTTCTACCGAGATTCAAACACTCTTAAAACGTTTTTGTGACAATCATCCATTTACTCTTCGGTTGGTGGGTTTTTTTCAGAATTAAACGAACGGCATTATGAAAAACTATCATATATCAATAAACCCACGGTGTTAATTATAAAGATGCTGTTTCAGACATGTTTAATGATGTCACCAACATGAAAAACACATTATCTTGTTCGGCGGACTAAAGTGACGGAGACATTTGGTATTAATCTAAAGATGACAGACACGATGATCACATTCTTTTGAAGAGATGTAAATCTCATATTATACAGAACGATTCTTCCAAGACCAGATTAAAATTGGTATAGTACCTAAGATTTTTATTTACGTATTGCCAATTTCGATGTTATGTAGTTTCTAATTTTCCTATATGATAATAGATTTTTCTTCGTTTTTCTTCTATCAACTTAATGACAAAGAATTTTACATTATCTACAGGAACCATTTTGATTTTTACAAATTTTGATTGTTCTTCAATCAAATAGTTTTTTCTTGTTTTCTTAATGTTATAATGCATCTTATGTTATTAATAACGAATCTTGTATTTCGTATGTATTAATTAGAGATTATTGTTTTTCGTATGAACTAATAAGTTTGCATTGGTTTTATTATACAATATATATACATGTAATTGTACTGCAATATGTTTCTTATCGAAGCATATGTAAAAAGATTTATATACATTTATATATAGTTTATACTGGTATGTAAATATATGGTGACCTAAGAATAAATTCGCAAAACAAAATCAAAAAGGGCGGAAGGTTTTGCCAGTATTGATTATTTATTTTATTTTTCCTATTTGATAATATTTTTTTCTTATTTATTTTTCTTCTTTTATCAAATAAATCACTAAGAATGGTGTTTATAAGAGAGTTTTGCAAAATGTGATGTGATTGACTTTATAAGTTTCCTTTATTGTAATAAGTTTTTATTGTTTGTTTAATTCTATCAAATACGTTTGTACTAAAAGTTATGATTTTGTATTTATAATGATCCTTTTGTTTTGTATGTCTTAATCAGAATTTATTGTTCTTATACTGAACATTGTATATACTTTTACAGCAATAAGTTTCTTGTTTTCTTTTATCAAATAATTAGTTTTTTTCTTCCACATTATCTCAGAAAGTTAAAATATCTATAAAGCAAAATAGGGAAGTGTTTGTAGGAAACTATTTTTCCTTTTAGTAAGTCCTTGAGAGTAAATAAGATCAGTGTGTTTTGAATAGTTAGTGAACTTGTAATGTTTACTATAAAGTCCTAATACCTTTAATTACGTTTAATAAAGTAGGGATTGAATTAGTATGTGATCAAAGATTGTTCATATAACATACGGAAACTTCCGCACGTTTTGTCACGATGTAAAGATGACGAAAGAAAATGTTGAAGTTGAACTTTGGAATTTAATGATGATAACTTTGACTTGACGGATGGCTATTCTGGAGTGTCCAGAATATAGCTGATGTGTTCCGTACAAAGTCGGAGACCTAACTGCTTTACAAATAAAATATTTGATGCTTAAATAATGTACATACAATAAAATTACAGAATTATGATTGACAGATATCGCTCATTGGCAGATTAATCAGCCGTGGTCAGTGTCCTTTAGGCAATTAGGATGGCCGTGACATTAATCCGGTTACGTAATAGAATGGAACTTAAAATCTTTCAGAAAAGGTATCAAAGTAAATTGCCAGAGGATATACACAGTTATCACACATATGGGGTTTTATCTCAAATGTCACAAACGTAAATATGATCAAGAATATAACCTTAGGAATGTCAAATTACACACAATAGTATTAACTGATAATTGATGTTAAAATTTAGCAACTATTAACGCAAGTTCAAAGCACTTTAAAATTTATCACAAAATTCTTTGTGATACATACACATAATATAAGCTTTACCATATCATAATAAATGGCACGATTGTGGTATTTTTTTTATTTAACTATTTTTGCTTGACCTATCAGATTATGTCATTGTCTTTTTCTCTAAATAAAAATTCTTTTGATCACATTGATACCAAGAAAATTATGTTTACTGAACGTATTTCATAGGAACATTCTGCTGTTGTATTTGATTTATGTAAGTTAATATCTGCCTAAATCACTTTGATCAATTTTATAGTTTCGTCATTAGACCTCTTGTGTGCAAATTTCTGTAATGTATTTATTCAGAATTTTGAGTTGCCGAATAAACACGAGCACTACGCAATGTTCTTTATTTTTACTTAATTACAACGTTTGCACTAGAACAAGATAGCTGCTATGAGTCAGCGTCCGCTTTCTAACTAATCATCTGTTTATCGCGTCCCCTTTTCCCCTCCTTTGATCAAAGTATCTTTAGTGAGGAAACAGGCTTACGACCTGGTGACCATGTATAACATTTAAGGGTTTCAGTGCGTCTATGTTTGTTTGTTATACTCTTGAATGTTGTGAATGAGCCAAGGGGCTTGGAACATGAGTTTGGGATGATCATATGCTGTGTTTATAGTATATATAGGACAAGGTAACCAACGGAATGTGTGCACGAAACAACTGCCTCTAAAAGTACATATTGCTACTAGCATTAGTCTGGCCCCTACTGGGAATAGCTATACATTAGCCGGACAGATCTACCGGAGCATTTCCAACAATGGATTATATGAAAAACACAACAGCTTCACATTGTTCTGATTACATAATCTCTCTAAAACAATCTGTTCCTATCACCGCTACACTCTCGGTCAGTACATAAATAGTTAAACTTATGACCAGTACCAAGTCACATTTCGGTGCAATTTTGTTCAGTTTCTCTCTCACGTTCGAAGGTATTAGATTGGACCTGACGCCAACAACGCCTTTTGTTTGCAAAACGAATGTAGACAAAACAAGTGAATTCGGTCACAGAATCACAGGTTCTTCTCTAGCGGCCAACTATGGTACCCCTCGCTGTCCGCTTCAACAGTCGCACGAGGACCTTAATTCCAGCTGAATCTTTTGACACTGCCTTCTTCATTAAGACGGTGAGATGACAACACAATTGTGTTATCCATTGTCTCGAACAAATCTATCGCACCTCCTATAAATGATAGGCTTCAGTTACATGTAGGTATCAGTCTACATGATAACCTCACTGTCTGGATAGGGCGTAGGGATAATGAAATCGAAACAATCAAACAAACATAATGCTTGGCCAAATACATTATATGACCATTGTGTCCTCTATCCTATAGAACGAATAATTAGACATACAATCAAAAAAGCTACACTGTACAACACGTATACACGTCTATTGTGTTTCGAAAGGAGTAGACGGAAATAAATAACTTGACGGTTGTCAATGCAAGGAAATCTAAGGCTGTCTAACTATTGACTTCAGATGTTATGAATTGAGACATGAAAAACGGTTATCCTTGATTGTTTGACTGTTTTCCATCGTTATTGGCCATAAGCAGACAAATAGCCCAGACAATGATATCACTCAAAAAAACGAATCCACTCTTAATCCAATTTTGTGTTGATATCAGAAATGAAGAGAGGCATCGTGTACACTATTAAATGTGATCCCAGTTTGATAGATTTTGACTGAATTATAATTAAAAAACCGATTTTCTCTGTATTTACATGTGTGATTATTCGTTCTTCGTATATCTCCTTTTTAAGAATTACAGAAACTTGAGAATTAACACATTTTGCTCGTAATCACTGTCCTTATCGAATCACTTGCTGTCTTTCAAAATCAAATAGAGTACTTTAATCATCCCTTTATGCACTGAATAAATTTCAGTTAGTTTTTAACTGGTACCTTTGGTTGTTACTATGTCAGCGGTCAAGCATATATCCAATGAAATGCATATTGACTCTATCAAAGTTATTTTTCCTGAGAAGATCATAGAACTAGGGTGACAAAACTTATGTCTATACATGTATATGTGTGTCTATACATGTATATGTGTGTCTATACATGTATATGTGTGTCTATACATGTATATGTGTTCCTTTAAAACAAGCTTTGATCAACTATTTGTAAATTTCTTATCTTACTGTTTTAAGCTTGTAATCAACTTTGAGTGGGCGTTCAAATGTCTACCTAAATGTAAAACTCATATTGTATTGTAACACTCTGTTATTTGTGGATAGTAAGTATGGTAATATTCAATCCGAGACTCACAAAATGTAGTAATACCCAAAACTTGCAGAAGCCTTGAAAATAACCCTAGTCTGAGCCTGCATCAGATGAAATAATCCCGATATGGGATAGCAATCTTATGATATCGAGTCAAAAGGAATACAATGAGATTAAAACTGTTGTATTATAACTGTTGAATATTAATAAACAGAAATATTGACAATATTATCTAAATAAATATCTTTGTTTAAATGCTATACTAGTAACGAAATCGACAAAACTTACTCAATATATACATATACTGTGTAAGACCATTATCTTGATCAACTTTCCTGCCTTTGCCACGAGGCATTTAAGCATGCAATGATAATATAACGAGAAATAAACAATAACCTTAATTAACGCGGTAGGAAAAGTCAATAGATCGACTAACAATACACCATTATCTCAGCGAGTTTCGATAAAACAATACCCTTATCATTCTCACTGATATCTGTGTAGCTATAAACATGATCACAGATATTGACCACTGGTGGTGATAAACTACTTAATTTAAACACACTGTTAAGTTTACATCCATTTGTATATATAGCGGCTTGTTGGTGATATTACTGCCACGACATAGTAGTCCTGTCGTATTTATCCCCCCCCCCCTCCACCAGAGGACCATGCTGTCCCTCAAGGTGAAGCGTGCTCTGTGTCTTTCTGTCGGAGTTTTTCTGTTGGCGACTGGATGTGCTTTAATTCCGGTCTTTAAATATGTTATACACCAAACTATTGCAAAGGTAAGTACATAACTAAATCTTTACCTGGTAAGAATGTCAACAATCTTTATCAAAGTATTTATCAAAGTATGTCAAGTATAACTGTTATCAACCTGAATGGGTGGTATTTTGTTTCTAAACTGGTGTCTATGCATGAAAGTGTCGATTAACAAACGTGGAGTACATTATGTGTAAATAAAGGGGAGTTACATGTACAATACAGTTGGCACTGGTAAATGTTCATAACATAGATTCATGATGTAACTACATTTATAGTTCCAAATGCAATTTACCCTCTGTCTACAGTGCTAACCAGTTGCTCCTCTCGTCTCCTTGGTATTCGTCATCGTCACTCTCGCTTTTGTGGTTCTGTTTAATCTCTTGAGTCATTCCTGATATTGACATTGACTTACTTCACCAGCATTGAGTGCAATGCTTTACAAAATATAAGATCTAGAATGTTTATTAAACGCTGTGGAATTATTGAATTAAGAAAAGAAGGCAGCAAAGAAATGTATTTTTTTAAATACCAAGAAACTAAATGCAATCCATTTAGTTAAATGGTATAGAAGCCAAATAGTACAAATACTTATGATGACAGAGACTGTATATTAGTTTTAACTACAAAAATTATTATAGTATTTTTTAGCTATTTTTTTATGTCCGGGTTGCAGGAACTGTACGTATATATTGATCTTGTTTTTAAACTCCTGCCAAATCCCTTGTAGTAATAATCAAATAATACTTATTAGAGTGTATATGCTCCGAGATGTAGTTTGCTATAATGCAAATAAAGCAAAATTGGTACCGATTATTAGGTAATTTAGTAGGGATAGAAAAAGACACAAGAGGACAACTTCATCGTGTCATGTTTCATCCCCAAACACTTTGTTGTTTTACAGGAGGTTCCTATTGCAGAGGGTTCCTTATTGTACGATGATTGGGTAGTACCACCCGTACCTGTATACTACCAGTTATGGGTGTTCAATCTTACCAACCCCCTGGAGGTTATCGCCGGGGCCAAACCGTACGTCATACAAAGGGGGCCCTACACATACAGGTAAGGGCATCTACACATTTGTCAAGTGATATGTAAAGATCAAGTTTAGCAGTAACTGTTGGCGCTTAACTTTAGTTTTACATTTATAAAGTAACAGTAACTTGTAGTCATTAGTTATTGATTGATTATTGCGTATTTTTCATGGTTTTGAAATATTTCTAAGAGAGATCTATCTCTTGATAACACATGTTTGAGTGACTTTGAGCACTTTGTCAATTTGATATTGACACAGGCCAATAAATTATGCAACTCAAGAAGATTAAACGTCAAAGATGGAATTTGTTGGTGGAAACGAAAAAGTAGTGCAAAGACGCGACCACATCTTTCATAAAGTAAATTACGTGTATTCCATTTGCCACGTTACAATACTGTATATACGATATACATATATCATATTTTATTTAAGATGTATGATTTGTTGAATGCAATGATTGAGAGACAGTCTGTTACATATGTATAGAGATAATGAAGCATTTTCAAAACAAATAGATAAACAACGTCTATAAAACTATTTAATCTGTCTACCACAAAAGGTTGTAACTTGTCAACATAGTATTAGTCCAGGTGCCAACAAGAAAACCCAAAAATATAGTTCGCATAAAAAGTTTTTGCTGATTATGTTGCAGTAGGATGTGCTTAATCAGAATCCGAATGATGCCACCTCGGCATCTTTGGGGAATTGAAAATATTCAAGATGGCCGCCATGAACGTTCTCAAAAACGGTATTAGTCAAATAAATTAGAGTTTAACTGTAACGTAATTGCAAAAGATAATTTTTCTGTCTTAATTTTGCAAGATAGATACATATTCTTTGTTAAAAAATAAAATCCGATAAAAACTGATTTTCAGAATCAGTTATTTTACGTCATTATTTTGTCGAAAAATGAACAATATTACTTATATTGCGTAACGTTAAACAGAAAATCATATTTAAGGACGATCATTCGGGAAAAATATTTACTACATCACACAAAGTGTTTACGAATGTCCTGCAGGTAGAACATCAGAAGTGTACCTGTGCATGATCGTAAAGGGCGACTAAATTTAGCATATCTTTTCTATTTTATCCTGGGTTATGGAATAGTAGCCAGAGCTTCCCCACAAGGGCGAGCGCTCAACTGCGCAAAGTGTCAAGAGAGACGTAAAGAAGAAGAAAAGCAGTTAGGAAGATGAGAAAGAAAATATCCTTAATTTAGTCGCATTTTAAGATATCATGCAATAGAAGGCAGACGGTACAATTATAATGTCCTACCTACAGGCCAAAAAACAACGGTGCTGCGGCCGGAATTATAGCAACCAATATTTACGAACAATATAAACTAATGTTAACATATAGGAAGCATACAAGCATCATATCAATATTCTTTGCCCTATGCAATCACTATAAGGTGTTATATTTTGAAATAAATTAGTTAAGTACTTCTTTCTCAAACAGATATACATACAATTAATACCAATTTAAATGCTAAAATGGATTACATCTATTACAATTTGACACATGTTTATATTTATGCAATATCAAATACTTTGCTTTCATACAAGATACTTTATTAGTCTTGCAAATTGTCTATTGGATTGAAAAACTGTCAAGTGACTAGGTCACTGCAACTTGTTATAATATGATTTAAAGGCCAAGAGAAGTTGTTGAAATGCATTTATGAATTTACTTTACTTTCAGAAAAAAGATTTGATATGATTATTTTATAACATTTTATAAAACCAAGCCCTTTGTTTTAAACACTAGTTTATACTGTTTTGGTAGTGACAAAACGTTTTAATAATTCCGAATAACGGAAATAAGAACAACTATCTTATAACCCAACCCTAAACAGTTATTTAGATTAATGTTAATTAAGGATAACTTGAAAAGATGTTATGAAGATATAACACAAAAATATGAGTGTACTTTAAATAACCGCGAAGCCGTTTATGATGACAGTACACTCAGGTTGTTGTGTTATATCTCCATAATATAACAAATCTATTCAAATTAATCCTTATAATTCAATTTACTAAAGATAATCTCTTCTATATTCAAAATTCATTTTGGGACTCTTTTGGCTATGAAATCATTACTCCGTCATCTCAGCCAATCAGAAGCAACGTTACAAACGGCGATGCCATTGTTTTCATTTATGGGCTGTTAAAGTAAATTGTAAGCAAATGAAAATGCTCGTAACAAGCGAAATTGAATTATTAAGAATAAATTGATGCCCACATCCATTTACATGCAATAATATGAAGACTTGTGTGTATTATTTATTGACCGAGATCAAGATCTGTTTTCTACCTTCATGATCCTGGCTGTTAATAGGACATTAAACTAATACCCCAACCTCAATATGGTAAATGTTATTAAATTGCATGGGATTCCAAAACGCCCCCACCCTGGCACATTATACTAACAACCAGTCCTTTCACTCCCTTTATCAAATTGATGTTCAACTCCATTTATTAAATCAAACATTTTTTTAAAAGTTAAAAAAAAGATCTTTGAGTAATGCAATCAAACATCCCACAGAAAGATTTTTCATGTTCATTATATTCGGATGTTGTCATTTTGGACTCCAATATCAAATTAACTCATTTTTAAAGGTTGTTACATTCAATATGTATAACCAATAAAGTACGCAAAACCAGGTTAAATATATAAATATCATAAACCATTAAGAATAACAAATTCATTTTGGCCTTCGAAAAATATCAAAATTAACATATAATAAGTATACCATTTTTATCTGGTAACTATTTTGGAAATGAATGTATCATCGGTAAACATTCCCCTTTACAGTTGCTATATCTTTCTACTGATATCGTTGTCAAATATATTGTACATTAAAATGGTAAAGAAACGGTTTCGTCGAAGTACTGAATCATATGTTTTAGTGACATGGTTCAATGTTTTATCGCCCCATAACATCTTTGTGCATCTCAAGAATATTCAAACTGGTTACGAAACAAAGGTATCCATTCTATATTAAATAATAATTGAATATCTGTCTTGAAAGTTTGTCCAGTTGCTCTGTGTGTAGGGCATAATAATTGTACCTGCTGTCCCTTCATTATCGTAAAAGGCGACTAAATTTTGGTATCTTTTCTTGTTCTTCCCAACATCGCTGCCTAACGTTTGTCAAAGTTGAACTCTCGCCCATTTGGGGAATACATTCCCTGGCCGAGCCTCACTTTACTCTAAAATGTCGCAGTGTCTGGTCAGCACAAAGGGAATGGGGACGACTGTTTGCCCGTTGTCATTTTAATGTGACCGGGTGGGTTGTGATTAATAGAATCTTTCCCTGCCTAGAGGGCGTGATAACGAAATTCATGAACGTCTAACACGAGGCTTGCCGAGGGTTGGACATTAAGGAATTGCCCCGAGGGTTGTGATTTCATTGTCATACCCTCATAGGTAGGGAATGATTCTTTTTCTCCCATATACAAAAGAAAAAGAAGAGATAATATCCTAAAAAGAAGCATTTTCACCGCGACATGAATATGGTTCCCTTGTCTGCACGTCAATATTGATGACGTCGTTGACAATGCAAGCCACGGACACGCCGCATGAAGTCATGACGTAACGTAATTGTTTTCAGGTTCAAAAGGTTAGCGCGCGCAATCTGTCATGCCCTAGGAGTCGACAGAGAAATCTCCTACGGCTAAAACCGGTGACAAATCAGTGAATGATGGGAGAAATTTGGTATCTTTTGGCATGCTTCAGTAATGCTGTAAAAGGGCAAACGTAATTCACTAATACATATATAAGGAGACACAACACCAATTATATACCGCAGTCCCCCAAGGCATTCGGAGCACACGTCGTATACACATCGTATAGTGGAAGCCGTCCTCAAATGTCCTTTAGCCTTTAGTCCTTTTCTAATCACGTTTGTCCCGTAAACGATTTAGCTTAATTTCTCTATCAATATGGTATATCTTGGTTCTAAACTGTTTCTTACATATTGAAGCATACAAAACATCGTTATTACATGTTATATCTTCAAATATTGAGGCAATACACTATGTTTATATTTAAATAAAAGGTTATTCTTGTTTTTTATAAATAAATTCAATTTCAAGAAGTGTGTATTTTCATTTTATGATAAGAATGTATTGCATAATAAACTAGTTTGTTTGTCGTGTTTTTTATTATTATTAAAGTGACGTCCTGTTAACAGACAGGGTCATGTTGGGACGGCCTCGCTGTGTTGCGTTATGAAGTGCGGGTGTGTTATGCGAGACTGGAATATTTGTGTTGTGTCTTCTTGTATAGTGGGACTTTTGGAACTCTTGCCCTTTGTTATATCATTGAAGCATGCCACCAAGACATGCAACACAACCCTCCCAATCAAATTATACTGACAACGAACCAGTCGCCCCACTCCCGGTATGCTGAGCAAAAGCAGAAACTACCACTATTATAGACTTTGATGCGTCTCAGCCAAGGGACCAAACCCAGAACCTTTCTAACAGGGACGAGTGCTCAACCGAAAGCCCAAAGTGAGGCGTTGTCAAGGGAGACGTTAGGAGTCAGACGTCAGTTAGGAAGAAGATAAAAGATAAGATCATGCGTTTAGTCGCCTTTTACGATCATGCAATAGATGCAGCAGGTAAAATATTAACACCCTACCTGGATTACAAATTAACAAGGTACGACTGAACATGTCATCTTCCCAATAATTATCATAAGATTAGTTATATTGCTATGTAAATAAAATCACATGAAGCTTATTACTATATCTTTCAAAATGACTGCTGAATGGGTAAATTCCGTTTTGGGTAGAAGAAAATCTGTAAATATTAAAAGTATTGGTTGGTTGATTACGTATAATCCCCTTTTCACAGAAAATGTCATTTTTAGAACGGTCTACCCCACATGTGTTGCTTTGTGGGATGCCTTTGGTTCGTGTGGCTGTGATATGATCAAGAGTGTCTCTTTTAATGGTGGGAACATTTTAATGCATTCTCACTGAAATATGTTGCCTAATACACTGAGAGAACATCCCAGTCGGTCATATATACTGACATCGGCTACATGTATAGTAGTCGTCTCACTCTCTTTCTGTTGAATGCTAAGCAAGAGCAGAAACAATGTACCTGTATATTCTGTAAAAAAATACTTATTGTCGCGCGAGGCGAACATCTGTAAATTATCATTTATCGGCGTGGATATAAAATAGCGCAGTTTGATGGTTCAATACCGCTAAAATAAGTACGTTTACAGTAAAGAGTCGTGTCTCATGGAAGTAAGTTCCCAGAGCCTTTCTAAACGGTCAACTCAAGGCGGCCAAAATGAGGTGGTGTCAAGGAAGACGTTAGGAAGAAAAGAATATATAAAGCCCCAAAGGTCGCCTTTTATGATCATGCAATGGGCAAAAAGGTATAATTAAAACGCTATAAACACCGAAACCAGCGAAATGTAAAATATTGTCTTAATGAAAAGCACACAAAATACCAACCTACATGTAATTACTAATAAACAAAGCAATTTTATCATACAATAACCGGTTTGAAAATTATGTTAATTAACTTTTTAATTAAACATTAATTACAAGAGGTAACTTTATTATATTAAGAAATCTGTTCAATGACGGTATGATAAATATGTACACAAAGTTTTATCGAAGTGCATAAAAAATTGATGATTTTATAGCATGAATATCAAATTAGGATGCAAATATATCAATGTTGCAGTTTGTCAACCATCTTGTCCGCCATCTTGAATATTTCAATTTCCCCAATGATGCCACGGTGGCATCATCCAGTTTCTGATGGAGGACATGTTAAAGAACATTTCTGTGCAAAAACATTTTATGCGAACTATTTTTTTAGGTTGGGTGGAAAATCACCATTTGGCACCTGGACTATATTGATTGGTTACAGACACGACTGTTGGAAATTCCTGTTTACAGCAGTTTGACGCAAGCATTTTGTCAGGGTTAAGAGCAAGAGAATAAACAAGTGACTATTTCGTTACTGAAAAATCGTAAATATGTTTATATGTTGCTAGGGAACACCGGAAGAAGTACAACATCACATTCGAGCCCAATGGTACCATCAGCTATCGGCAGTTACATTGGTACACATTTGACCGCAGCAGGTCGTGTGGTCCGGACACTGACAAATTCACAACCGCCAATGTTCCGATGCTGGTGAGTCTTTATGTATTCAACTCTATGAATGGTTAGGTTATATACATATATGTAACATTAGGCAGATACATGGCATGTTTGTGTTAACATGTTCAGCTGAGAAAATGTCTGAAACTTCTGTAACGTTCAAAGACATATATCTTATATCTTATATAATCTTTTGAAGTTGTTATCATTTGTATAACAAAATGAAGCAGATAAACATCTTAGGGATAGAAGCAGTCAAAAATTTTCATGGCTAATTCATATTCATAATCAGTAAACCAAAACGTATATATGTCTAGTCTATTTATAGATATTTTTTTTTCCTTTGTGGGCTGATGAAGTATTCTTTTAAGCCAATGAAAATGCTCGATACAAGCAAAATTGAATAATTTTAAATCCATAAACCAAAACGTAGATACCTTATTTCTAGTTTATTTATAATTGTAAAAAACAATGAGTAGTGCGTAAGATTTAAAAGAAAATTATATAAAAATAGTGTTGAATATGAAAAACAACTTGTTTAAAACATGCTGTAAATATATACTTGTATATGATCATATTGGCAGACGGTGGCTAACCTGATCCGGTTTGAGTATCCATGGGTACAGGAGTTGGTCGAGCTAGTCCAAAAGGCGACAGTAGACAGTTCCCTGTTTGGCCAGTATAGTGTGAGAGACATCACTTGGGGATACGAGGACAACCTGCTTAAAGCGGCTAAGGAGATTGTAGGGCGATTTAACGTTACGATTGACGACAAAGTTGGCCTCTTCTACGGGGTGAGTTTTTTGTATTTGTTTTGTGTTTTTAAAACATTTTTAGATTTTCATACATTACGGTATATGCGACATATGAAATGGACTCACAACTAACTTTCTTTGCAAATGATGATAATTACAGAGATAATGATTCATGCTGAGGGAAAATGACATTCATTTTAGCAGTGATGTTTCCAGAAATGATTGAATCTTCTGCATGACTTCTTTACAACCATAATCCCTTCTAGCAATACTACGTGATATCATTATAGAGTTTGGAATACTTGCACATATATATATAGTTGTTGTACATATTTTGATTGAACATTATTGGGTTTCTCTTAAACTGATATTAAAACTTTTTGCATATTGAGAAAATAACGATTCTGAGCAAGAGCAAACAATTATAAAATGCAACAAACTTGTATTCCTTGTGCATTCAAATTTTCAAATGTGATTTTGAGGTTTATTGAAAACGTCCATTTTGGCTTTCAAATCATCATTTTTTCACATTTATTAATCTTCACATTGACGATCACATTATTGATCACATTTACAATCACATTATCTATCACATTGACAATCTTAATATCTTTCACATTGACGATCACATTATTGTTCACATTGACAATCTCATTATCTTTGACATTAACAATCTCATTATCTTTCACATTGACAATCACATTATCTTTCACATTTACAATTACATTTATCTTTCACATTTACAATCTCATTATCTTTCACATTGACGAGCACATATCTTTCACATTGACGATCACATTATCTATCACATTGACAATTACATTATATATCACATTGACAATTACATTATATTTCACATTGACGATCACATTATCTTTCACACTGACGATCACATTATCTATCACATTGACAATTACATTATATATCACATTGACAATTACACTATCTTTCACATTGACGATCACATTATCTTTCACTTTGACGATCACATTATCTATCACATTGACAATTACATTATATATCACATTGACAATTACATTATATTTCACATTGACGATCACATTATCTTTCACATTGACGATCACATTATCTATCACATTGACGATCACATTATCTATCACATTGACAATTACATTATATATCACATTGACAATTACACTATCTTTCACATTGACGATCACATTATCTTTCACATTGACGATCACATTATCTTTCACATTGAAGATCACATTATCTTTCAAATTGACGATCACATTATCTTTCACATCATCGTCATTATTTGCTTCGCGGTGTTTTTTTTACATATCTTTGTCTCTTAAACGTTTACATTATAGATTAGAAGAATAATTATTATTAGATTGTTATTCACTTTCGCTTGACTTTCCCATATACTTTTTCCTTCCTTTGTTTCAGACTAACAATACTGATGACGGACTTTATAACATATACTCAGGCAGTGACGATATCAGCAAACTAGCTATCATCAACAGATGGAATGGACTCGCGTAAGTTCAATTACACTTCTTATTTTTTTAATTAAATTTTCTTCTCTAATCGATGATTATTTATCTATATCTTTCTACCACGACTATACCTTGTATTTGGTTAATATTCAGTTAATGACCATCTACATCTTTTTTGTAAATACCATTCATTTTTTATTTGTTAGTCTCTTAACATCCGCAACATGTATTAATTTCAAGTCGATGGTTACTCCTAATGAATTTACATCAGGATTAATTGTTAATTTACCGCTTGCGTTGACTGATTAAGGGAAGCAACTCTTGTTCACATGGATTTAAATGACTCATTGATGTTTGTAAACTTCATCATGAGCGTGTGTGATCTTCATTGATAAAAAAGTTTTAGGTGGAGCAAAGGGATCAATTTTCGTCTGGAAATCTTCTCAATCGTGTATAAAAATAAACATATCAAAAGTATGATGCGATTGAAATGGGATACGTTTTTAGGATAAAGTATATAAAGTATACTAGAATTCAAAACATTTAACATAGTGCTTCTTTTTCTATATATATGAAAAGTTTAACAAGAAAGTGAAACAAGATGAGCAATATGTCGAATGGATTAAACCCGATAATTTCCGTGTTGTCTTTAGGAGGCTTCCATATTGGTCCACGGACTCGGCCAGGATGATAAATGGAACAGGTAAAATTATTAATAATCTTAATACAGCTTGTTTTCTCTACATATCCTTTTTGTAGCTTTCATGTACAGTGTTGTTAAAATCACACAAATATCTGATTTATCAATTATGTTATTCGACCCCATTAATAATTCATCCCGCCATTATTTCACAAGTTTATTGTACTTATTTGACTAAACATATATTACAGAAATTTAGAATTTGTTCATAGAATGAAACTAGGCACAGCTTCTACGATCATATTTATAAATAACTTGGTTTAAAATTGGCAATGATGAATAGATTGACAATACTTGGACTTTTAATGGACTTATTTATTTCGAGTTTCAGTGATAGTCACGTATCATCATCAAAACGTTTGACTTGAGTTGATATCACAATGTTAGGCCCTGAGAAGACGAACCAATTGTATTGTCATATGTATGGTATCTTTTTATTTACAATCATGTTACAGACGGGACGTTCTTCCCGCCATTCGTAGATAAATCCTGGACGATGTATGTGTATCAAACTGACATCTGTAGGTAAGAATCATTTAATTTAAAGTATGAACTCCTTCAGGAACATTGAGTTTCTCATCAGTATGATGTATTCAATATAAATGACGACATCGATTTCTAGAGCAGTGTTATTTTTCATTCATATTCAGTTCATATTCAAAGATTTATCTGGCCATAATTAGATGCAAAGGAATTAGACCAATAAATATTTTAGTTTAAAATGTGATCGACATTTAGATTTTCTTTCTCTCTCTAATTTGTATATATCAAAGTTTAAAGGAAAGAAACTTGCAGCTATTTGGAATCAGACATTATTTCTATAAGGAGGTAACTTTCCCTGTTTACTGTGGGTAATTAATGCTTTCTTTTCCTGTTCACACAAAACTCCCCCTCCCCATATTTAGGTCTCTGTACCTGAATTACAAACAGATGAAGACACTGCGTGGGGTAGACCTATACAGTTTCGTCCTCCCGGACAGCGTATTCGCCGATCTTCCCGAGAACCAGGGTTTTTGTACACCGTCAGAACAGTACTGTTTACCTGCCGGTCTTCTGAACGTCAGTAATTGTAAACCAGGTAAGTGTGTACACACATGGCTTCGTTTCTTATGCACTCATACTTCCTTTTTTTACTACACGTAATAACCAGTATTACACATACACATGTAGATGGTGTCTGCACATAGAAACGAAAAGTATTGATCTTGTATATGGTTTTGTAGGGCGACTATACTACACGACCAAGTAATTGCCATCTTGAACCTTCCGTTTAATACGACCAGCAGATCACCACGAACGGTCGCATATTATAGTTTAATCTCATAGAATGACAATGATTAGAAAATCAGGCATCCTTTATACAGTCAACACTGGGTCAACGGTCCTTTACTAAAATTAGTGAGCACAAAGCAAAAATAGAAAGTATCGTAAGGTTTGTCACGTTTGACACCCCAATAATTGTTAGGGCCATCGACCAGCGGTCAGTACCTTACAACTGCTCCACGGGGGATTTGAACTCGCGACTCAGAGATGGAGAGCCTGTTGTATGAAGCCTAGTCGTTTTAATGATTAGGCCACTGCAGCTCCTAATCGTGAAGTCTATGGAATATGTCAACAGATTGGCCATTATATTGTTTAAGACAAGGATTGTTATTCTTCCAGAGTTTGCCCCGATTCTTGGATCACAACCTCATTTCTACGCAGCCGACCCATCCGTACAACAGGCTGTGATAGGACTCAACCCAACTCCCGGTGAGCATCAAACCAACATTGACGTAGAACCGGTGAGTCAAGTCGTATGGACAATTTGCTCAATTAAACTCCATAATATACCGTAAACGTGGAAGTGTACGCGAGCGGAACATTTGTGCCAATTACGCAAAGAATTCCACTGCGCGTAAAGTTTTGTGAATATCTAAACTTATCTTATAGTGTAAGTCCGAAGTTATATCTAATGTATCTAACGTGGAATTAACACCAACGCAAATTTATTGGACTTGCAAATCAAGAAATTAAGCACTCGCGAAAACATCCACGATTACAGTAACTAATAAAGCTATTATTCATATAAACAGGTAAACGACAATAATTCAATACATCGGATTGAAAAAAAATAATGTTTTAACTATATCAGTCGACAATATTAAATAATATAAGTACAATTTCTCATTTTTATGAATGAATGGACAAACAAAAGATCATTTCTTATCCAAATTCTATAACACACGTACTGCTGATTTCATAAGAATAACGATATTATTATATGTTTTAAAGTGAATAGTCGGGAAAGAAAACCAGTCTAAATTGGAGGACGTTTTAGGATTCTAATAATATAAATTTATTTATTTACACGCAGAATGGTTTTGACGGGAAATTTTATTTTTCTATTTTATAAGCAATAAAAATGAATATATTAACACCATTTTTATCGACTTTAGCCTTTCTTTACCAACTATTCACTTTAAGTTTTACATAGAAACAGTTTCACCTTACACGTTAATATGTCAGTATTGACCAAATCGTAATGATTTTTTTCCTTACAGAATACTGGTATTGTCATGAACATAGACAAGAAGTATCAAGTAAATATATTGATACGAAATTACACACAAATGAAGTGAGTATCAAGGACTCGTACAATTAAAAAGTGCTTACAGGTAATGGAAATTACAACAATGTATCACTGTTACGTTTTATTTACAGTGTTATCGAAGTAATGTAATAAATGAACAAACCAGGGACACTATTCAAATTAAATTAATGGTATTATAATTCTTTTATCCATGAAAAATGCTATGGTCCAGTCTCATTAACATTCCTTAACTTAGATAATTAAGGAAAATTCCATGCTGTGTTTTCCTTCTGTAAGTAATTATTTCAATGGAATGTAAAATTTCCTTTAAGTTCAAAACAAATGTTGATAAAACTTGGTCAAAGTTAATAGATATATCCTTATTTTAATTATATTTGTAATAAAGTCATGAGATCGAAGTCTGCTTGTCAGTCAGAGTGTCACCAAATACAAAAAAAAAAAAAACAAAAAAACAAACAAAAAAACCAACAACAACAACATGAATAAACAAAAACGAAGCAGTCTTTAATAAAATGCATGAATTCATGTTTGTGTTTCACTCCAAAGGTCAACCCATAATATAAACTTTCTGGTGTTCCCGATCCTGTGGCTAAATGAGGTTTGTTTATACTGTATGACATTATATCGTTATTATATTCTCACGCACCTGCCTTTACCTGGTATAACTGTAGGTATGATGATAATTATATAAGCATTGCATCACAAATGTATGTGAGCTATCAGACATTCCAGCAATTGCCATGTCACTCCGTTGCAATCTTTCAATTTATCCTCTTATCCTGCACCACTATATCAATTGTCATGCCGTCGGAGTTCAATTCAAATAACTTAATTGTCCAACAGCATTGTTGTTCGATATCCTCCAATCTCCTTGGCTTCTTTCATGCCAACTTACGTATCTGAATGAATCTTTATGTTCACTTTCTATCCAAGTTGTTCTCTTTCCACCAATTCTCTTGTCCAACTTATAGTTCAATTTCAACCACTGCGGGTATTTCACTTTTTCACTATTAAATTTGGTCACCTCTCACCACTGGAATAATATCAATTTCCTGACTCGAGCACAGCGATGTATGGAAGGCAAAACAGCTTCTGATTCAGTACTTGTACCGAAACAAATAGATATATTTTATTGGTTTTAAACTAGATATCAATATAGATCATCGGATATTTCTTCAAAGATCATTATACTTTATTATTGCAGATTTATAATTTTCTGAAAGATTAATCTTCGTACATTACTTATCATAGTGCTATTACGTTAACTCGATACACTGTCAAAACATTATGTTCAACTGATATTTTTAGAGTGTTACTTTGGACAAGAAACTTGCCGACATGTTTAAGTCTAAGGTGGCGACCCCTGTAAAGATCACACAAGCCGTACAGTATGGTCTGATCGTACTGGGGACACTTATCGCCCTGTGTGTGGTTAGCTTTATGATAAAGGAATGTGCAGGTCACAAGACGTGGGTATAACGTTTAGTTGTAATCCTAATTACATTGGTCCTTTTGTCTGTCTATTGGCGTTATAACAAAGGGATATAAACTCCAAGTAACCTTGCCACACCGTTAAAGTGTGCTTTCCATTTGCGGGTGTTTTTTTTTTAAATTTTAATTTTAATTATCTTTGTTATAATTTTATAAGACATGGGCCTGCTCATCAGTCAGAATGTCACCAAAATCCAAAAGCTTACAAAGTACGAAAGCCGATTGGGCTCATTTTGGTAGAAAAAAAAATCGCATAACTACGCGAAACTACATGTACCGCGTTGTTAAGAGAAACATCCCTATAGTTGATATAATATTACATGTAAGATATTCGGTACGTTTTTATGTGTTCTCTTACAGAAAAATACCCTACAAGAATATGGATGTCTCTAAAAGTGAAGAAACGGACTCATCGAGAACAACAGGAAAACACAATTCTACCGTTGCACCTGCTATTGATTAGATCATCAGTGGTATCAGTAACGCCACACGTGACTGGCATTAATTAGATCATCTGGTAAAATGGGTAACACACCTAAGACTGATATTAATTAGGTCAATTAAGAAACTGCTATTACACAGATCACCCAAGACCAGTAGAAGATCTGCCATCCTAGAATAGCGTAGATGAATTCAGTCGTCTATCACATAAAATATCATTTATTATAGCACACAAACCTCTTATTAACCAAGATCTTTAATTTAGTCATCTGAGTCTGAAGGAGAAATAATGTCATCTACGACTGATATGCTATTAACTACAGATGGATGATATTAATTAGGTCAACTTGAATGATAATGTTATTACAAACACATACAGAATGGGCTTATAGGCCTGCTATTAATCAGGTCATTAATTATTAGGGTAATGTATCGAGGTTTGTGTGTATAATGAAGATTTTCTCCGCAGTGTGAAATATTACGAAAACAACGTATTCTTTGCTCACAAAATGATGATGACATAATCGATAACTACATGCAACGGAATGTCCACGATATTCGTATCTTTATTTTTTTAAAAGATTATTAAAGAGGTCAAAATGGGGAAAAGTTTGTTTTTGTAACATTTTGAATTTGTGCCACGGTAAATAAAATTATTGAAAAGAAATACGTTTACGAGAATGGCTTCTACAGGAGCATATAAAATATACATACATTTTTATCAATTTGATCCTCCATCTAAAGTAAAGAGAACCATAAATAATCTTAATTCTTATGTGTAAACTGTAGGAAATGTGTCGAATAGTTTCATATGTAAAAAAAACCCACACATTTCTTGTTTAAATAATAATTTTAGATAAGGTAACCATTAATTTTAATTACACGAAGAACAAATACATCGAATGTATGTTTATAATAAAACTATAAAAGTAGTAAGACTAAGTGTAATAACCACACCTCTACAGTACAGTTCTCGTCTCCACATCGATATGATGACACACTATTACAATGTAAACGTAGATGGTTTCGCGTATCAACACTCAGTTTTCTTTCCTTATAAACATATCTCATATTTATTCATTTATTTTTTATTTATTGTATTTTTCTTGTGCTAGATAAGTTTAAAAATTTGCGTTAATACCAAATTCATCAAATATTTTGAAATAATAAAAAGTATTCAAATATGTACTTTTTCTAACAACCTACTTGATATTATATTATATTTGTATATTTCATTATATTTGTAGTTGTTTTTTTATTGGGATGCGTGAGAGAAGTTTAATTAATTAAAAATTATATTCATGTGAAAGTCTGAGATATGTATCTTTCCATATGTTCATTTGATATTTAGGAATGATATCTTGTGACACATTTATTTATTATAGAAACAAAGTCATGTTCAATTGTTGATAGCATTGTCCTCGTTGAGATTATATTTGTACCATGAATAAAAGATTTTGTGACATATTAAGCTGGTGTCGTTTTAAAATGTATCTATTATGGTGATGTATTATAAATAGACTAAACCAGACTACATGAATGGATTGAAGCACGTTCTTTCAAACATTACGAGTTTGCATTTTCTTCATCGTAGGTTACCCATTTAATCAACCTATATTGGTTTGCGGTCTGATAAACGGAGTTTAGTGGAGTTTGCACAGTGTGGTTTCCGAGGATGCATTTTCATACCTCATCATAAATATTTAAGCTATATACAAAAAACTGAGAATATCTTGCTCCATAAACTTCCTTATTGGGCCTATACAAATTGTTTCAACAACTCAAAACAGAATAAACACTAAAAACCAACCGTGCCTTCATTGAAATTCGATACTTAATGCCTTTAAAACCACTTAACACAAAGTTCTGTATGTTTGGATTATAATTGATTTTATCTTCATAGCGGTCTTATTGTTAAACGGCTCGTCAATACACAGTCTAAAAATACGTATCAATGGCATGCACGCTCCTTGTAAAGTTATGATATTGCCCAGATAAAAATGATTATAAAAATAAAACTTTCGCAATCAATAAAAATCGGCGGTTCAGATTTCAGGTATTCCGGGTAACTCGTTTATAGAGTATTACGTCATTATATCTTAGTAGTGAACGTAAGCAACTTTAACAAATCCGCTGTAATGAGGCAATTTAAGAAGATCATATCACAACAGGAATACAGGTACGACTGTTAACAGTGGACAACAATGGAAACTCCGACCATCCGTAAATGATTGTGAGAAACATTTATACATTTCTATATATATATATTATATTACGAATTCAATGTATGCAATGTATTTCCGCGTTTCGGATTCGAAGTAACCTTTTTATAAGTTGACATTTTATTTGTACATTTCTTTTGAATGGAATAGAATAAGATGAAATAAATAGTCGTAAGAGGAAATATAATGACATCAAGTTACACTGGAAATGAATGAATCCGAAAGAAAGATATTACGAAAGTGCCACTGTGAGTTAGTGGAAAATATTGATCCTCGAGAGCTGAGGTCTTTTCTCTATTCAAAAGGAGTTCTTCCGAACCCAACTTTTCTTGATGATGTCGAAGGTAGAACCAGAAGGACAGAACAGTTTTTACAGTACATAGTAGACAAATGTACCTTTTCATTGTTTCTTGAATCGTTGTCTGCTGGCGGTTTCGATTACCTAGCCGACAAACTGCTGGATGAATGGGAAAATACCAATGAGGATAATTCTACCGCTGAGCATGTTTATCGAGAGAGAAAAGAACCTCTTTTTACATCTAAACGTGCAAAGACTGTCTTGTTCCGACATAAACTTAAGAGATACTCTATGTCAGGAAAAACAAAGGTTTCAAGTAAATGGAATGCTATACCAAGAGAAGAGAAGTTCTCTTCAAATAACACAGAACTTGCAGATATGTATTACATGGTTCTAGATGCAAAGGCAGAAAGGAGGCGAATTCTTTTCGACAAGACTCTTTACAAAGACGAAGAGTTATTTGACAATATGTTAGGCATTACACCATATACATCTTCAGCTAACCTCCCTGTCGTTATGTATCTAGTTCGGTACGGGTCAGCCTTGCTAATGGCAGGCAAACCGTTAAATGACGCTCTCAGCCATTTGGAACAAGCAAAGCAGCGTCTTCAAACCGTTCCCGCTTGTTTAGAGTCGGTTATTGTATTGTATATTGAATTCAATATGCTTCTTTCGGATAAGTACGAGAAGGCCCCTTCGGCTGAAATGAAGAATCAGTTACTAAAAATAGGAAAAGCTTCAATAGATCATTGTTGTCGAGAACAAGACGAAGTTGGTAAAGATATCCACAGGATGATGCTGATAAAACAAGCACTTCTGCTGCTGGGGATAGGACTGTTCCTTAACAACGCAGATAATGTTATCATCACGAAAGAAGACCGTGAACAAGCTGAAAAGATGTTAAAGGAAATTGAAAACCCTGAACATTGGGAGAGAATGGAGGCCCGCTGGAAAGTTCGTTATCATGTAGCACAAAGCAAACTCTTCGCGCTGAAGGGACGCATGCCAGAATCGCTGGCTGAGGCGCAGTTAGCTGCGGAGTTTGCTAATGTTGGAAATTCTAAGGACGAAATCGCTAATGTCGAAGAAAGGGTTTCTTCACTGAGCGAAAGAAAAACTCCGAGCTTTGAATAAGCATTAGGCTTATTTTCTGTTCTGTTCTGAGTAAGACTCTTGTTCTTTCGGGGAGGCTTGAACTCACGCATTTTGTAAGTGTTTAAGCAACCCTGTAAAATTTATAGCGTAGAATTTTGATTTATTTCTTCTTTTTTTCCGAATAATCTCGCTGTCTGGTTTAAAACTTTAATACCTATAGGACAAGTATTTCACACATGACATAACGCCTAAACTGACATGTATTATGATCATGGTTGATAGTTGTTATAGCATGGCAAGCATGAATCTCATTTCATATTGTGACTCAACTAAGACTCGAACTTTTCATGACAAGTATATTATAATTGGTAAAAATTACTGTATTTTTGTTAAGTCGATCGTGTGTGTACATATTTTGATGATTTAATATGACATAGTTTGATCCTTTCTATCTTTCTTTCTACTCTCGTTTATTTCTATGTATTTATTTGTTCCGCTCCTCTTAGAAGCTGTTTTTATTGTTAATGCATTATTATCGGTATGATGTGTATTATATAATTTATTATCATATTTTCTCTATTTTTGTGTGTTTCGCAGATGGTCTGGATACATGAAAAATACAATCGGCGCAGTTTAGATAATAGCGTTTTTAAAGATTTGCTTGTAATGAAGTCACGACAAGTCGCAGCATTATTTTTTAATATTAATTTTTATTATTATTATTTTTTTTTTTGGGGGGGGGTTATTTATTAATAATGTTATTATTCTGATTTAGATATTACCCGAGGTTTAGATATTACCCGATATTTAGATTTCTAAATATCTGGTTTAAACAAATATACGGTAGCAAGGGAGGAACCTGGTTATAATTGTTTATTTTGGACATTTTCGAGGATTTTCATCCTTTTGTCTTAATTACTACGGTGGCTGGGAGCGGACATGAAATAAAAAAAAACATTGCGTGTTAACACAATAGTATTGCTTGCGAACGCAAAAGTATTGCGTGTGAACGCAAAAGTATTGCGTGTGAACGCAATAATTATTGCGTGCGAACGAAATAATTATTGCGTGCGAACGAAATAATTATTGCGTGTGAACGCAATAATATTTGCGTGCGAACGAAATAATTATTGCAGGTGAACGTAATAGTATTGCGTGCGAACGAAATAATTATTGCGTGTGAACGTAATAGTATTGCGTGCTAATACTATTGCGTTCGCACGCAATAATTATTGCTTTCGCACGCAATAGTATTTCGTTCGCACGCAATAATTTTATTTATTTCATGTCCGCTCCCAGCCACCGTAGATTTCTGACTCATGGTTGTATACTATCTGTTATTAACCCCACCTCCTTAAAATGTGTATAAAAAATACATGTCAGTGTAGCAATAGCCAAATTTTCTCTATGGTATCCATACCAGAGAGAATTGACATGGATCAGACTGGTCATAGTACATAATGTATGTATTATATAATATCTTATACAAACAAAAGGATTAGTGATAAAAAAAATAAAAACAAAATATTAAATAAAATTTTGAAACGGTAGTTCATTCCAGAACATGAATTGAAGAAGTAATTTTAAAAATAGTTTTTTAGGAACTTATGATTCCCATGAATGCAAATTAATTATCAATTTATGCAATTTCCATGACAAACGTTACGAAATATTTGAAAATATTACTATATATGTGTAACAATAAATCACATAGTCAGTTAACAAATCCCTAGGATTATGTCTCCTTATTTGCACAACTAATTATTTGTATATATATACCATGGCATTGGAGTTGTGTAATGTTCAGATATAAATGAACAAAAAATGGTAAATAAATATCTTTCTAAATTTATCTAGTGACGTCGCCTGATGTTTGAAAGGCATTGACTCATTCTATCATAACCTGCATGTCTTATTTGCACAGGTCTTACAGAAAAAAGTAACTCCTGTATAAACAGCAGACGATACGTACGTTAACAACATGTCTATTCGTGTAACATTGCATGTTATATGCACACTACACATACAACGTTCCTGCGAGGCGTGAACAATGATATTTTTAGGCCTTTGTTTTCAATGTGGATTCCGCGAATCGAAATTTCTAGCTAATTCTGGGATTGCCCCGTGGATCTTAGTCATATCATGGCACTCAGACCATTTGCCAATACTCAAAAGGAACTCTACATAACGTGGTTTTCATACGGTACAAAATGGGTGTTGTTTCCGATGTTGACTTCACGTTAACAGATCTATAAGGTACGTAGACGTAGAGGCATATCATCATATAAAGCGAGTAAACATTGGTTTTACACCTATGGAGGTGAAATTAATCATATTAAAATATACTATCTCAATTGTCATAACAAATCACACTGGTTAAGTGTTGTCAGTTTCTTATCCGTGAACGTTAAATCTGTCAATAGTTATCAATTACATGTTTGACGCCACCATTGAGCAATACATGTTTTTATATCTCTCCTCTCACTCTCTCCTTTAAATTGTAGTCTGGTCCTGTTGAACTTAATTCGTAATACCTGTACCTCAGTTTAACTGATATACATAGAATTAAGTTGACAATGCGTGCTAGTATAACACAGGCCATAAAATCACCACCATATGCAAAACTATGTAGTTCATATAAACAAAACTATTGATAATAACAGAGACAGTGAAAATACATTGATTTCGGAATTAATGTTCGCTGTTTTATCGCCTAGCCTATATATACGTCCGCATTATATTTTAATGTCGAAGTAAGTTTAAATTGTCAGTCTTATTATTGTTAAAAAATTGTCAAGAAAATTTAAACATAAAGTCGTGTAGTAAAAAGTAATCGATGATATCATGATATCGACCACAAAACATTCCCGTAGTCTTCATCACACAAAGCTAGGGAAACGTGTTTACCCAAAGTTTTAATAACGCTGTATGGTCTCCAAAATCAGAACACATTACAGACTTATCACTAAACTTAAGGCTACCTGCGATCCTTTCTCTTTCCCAACAGTTAATTTTCCATTTATAAATAGCAACTTTCTGAATACTATTCGTTGTCATCAATCAATTTACATTTATGAAAACCCAAATTGTCATTAATACACGGAACAATGCCGATCCAGTTAATACCCAAGTTATATCAGATATCATGTTTTATATAAGATATCTCCTAAACAACATAAGATATAAAATTGTATTTATAAGATATCTTATTTATTATACATTGTACATTGTATAATGTATTATATCTCTTTTACATTCTAGTTTTAACAATATAGTATCTTAAAAAATAAATTACGTAACATATATTCTCTATCATATCAGGGCTTACATTAAATGAATGAAATATCTAATAAAGAATATTAAATATCTAATTACGTATTGAAGATACGGTATTTTATATGGTTTTTTTTATATATCAATGTTGTTCCATGAATAAATGACAATTTTGCTTGCTTTTAACTTCTGACTTTCCATTATTCCTTTGGAATAGTCACTTAATCATTTGACTTCATCCTATTCAGTATAGTATAGATTGTCTTCGTCTATCGATGCCTGCCATAAGTTCCTCATCTTCTTACTACGAACATGTTTGTGAGTGATTGTGTAAGAATTCGGTTACCATGAACCACTGTTATTATTTTCTGTAAATGACATGATGATATGTGAAACTGCCTATTTTACTAAACTATTTATTCATTCTTCTTTAATGAAAATTTAGTTTTCACTAGAGATTTCTGTTATGTCAATGTGTGTTTCTTTTGTTACTCTCTGAAAATATTACACAGAAGTCATGATTGTTTTTACATTAAATGTTCTCCTTTTGATTTCAATAATTTTGTTTGATTATCAAACTCAGGTATTTTTTCTGCTTTATTTACATTCATGACATTTGGTATGATGATGTTAACGACACAATGGAAGGTAATAATAAACATGATTTGAACTTAATTTTAAAATAACCAATGATATTTATAAGGTACCATTTCTAAAAAACAACTCCTGTTCCATTTTCTCCAGGCTGACTTTAAAAGGATATGAACGAATGCGAAAAGAAAGCTTTACAGAATTGTCACTGTGATCTCGTGGAGATAATCGAGCCTTTAGAACTGAGGGCATTTCTTTATTCAGAAGGTGTTCTACCCAACCCAACATTCCTTGGTGATGATCTTGTACGGACGAGGCGAGCGGAAAAGTTTATAGAGTATATCAGTGAACATTGCCCATTTTCAGTTTTCCTGAAATCATTATTGAAGGATGATGCGTATGACTTTCTTGCTGAGAAATTACAGAAAGAGTTGGACAAAGTATTGAATGAGGGATCCATAAATCAGTGTGTCCATTATGAAATAAAAGAATCATTGTTTACACCTGAGCGTGCCAGAACCATATCGTTCCGACATGAACTCAAACGTTACTCCATGACTGGAGACGCGGAGGCGTTCCATAGGCGGAGCAAGTCTATCACCGATAGATGGAACGCCATTCCCAAGGCGGAGATATTCCTCGACAATAACCAAGAGCTCGCGGATATGTACTTCATGGTTCTCGATGCAACGATGGAAAGAAGACGAATCTTGTACGATAAGACGCTTTATAAAGACAAAGAATTATTTGACACCATGCAGCACATGTCTCTGTATACCTCATCCGCTACGCTGCCTTCAGTTATGTATTTGGCACGTTTCGGATCAGCCCTTCTAATGGCAGGGCGTCCAGTGCAAGAAGCTCTTAGTTACGTGGAACAAGCAAAGCAGAGACTCCAAACACTTCCGGCTTGTAGAGAGTCCGGAGTTGTATTGTATATCGAATACAACATGTTGATCTCGCAAAAATACGAGGCCAACCCTTCACTTGAAATGAAGAACCGGCTGTTAGACATTGGCAAAGAATCCATAGATCATTTTTGTCGTGAACAAGAAACAATTGGAAAAGACTTTCGTAGAATGGTTTTGATAAAGCAATCACTTCTACTTCTAGGAATAGGACTTTTTATGAACAATTTAGACGGCGTTGTTGTCACAGAAAACGACCGGAAACAGGCCGAAACAATTCTGAAGGAAATTAGAAAGGATGAGAATTGGAGCAGAATGGAAAATCGCTGGCACGTCGCATATTATGTTGCAAACAGCAAACTTCTTGGTCTAAGAGGACAGACCGAAGAATCACTGGCCGATATGCAAAAAGCTGAAAAACATGCAATGGAAGGACAGTTCAAAAAGGAACTCGTTAGTATAAAGCATTCGCTGCGTTATTTAAGTGGAACTCGGGAATGGAACTTTATCTATATTGTTCATTTCCTGACGTTTACTTGTGTACTGCTTATAGTTCAGATGATGTTTCACTGCGGACCAGAAGGGAAGTGAACAATTAGAGGATTCAGTACACATAGGTAACTAATCACACGGAATGTCTGTGGAACGTGAATTTTTTCAGCATCGTGTGACAACAGAGGTAAGATGTTTTGAAATGCGTAAAATGATAATTATTTTAAAAAAACTGGCATAAACTATTCAGCGTTGAATCATTGTTAAACTAATATTCTTTGAAAGGGTTTGAACTCTTGTATTGCCTTTTTTTCATCTGTGAGAAATCATTCTATTTTGAGCAGTCTTTTAGAAAACAAAAAAAAACGAAATAGTATTCAGTTAATCATGTAAAATGATGTATCCTAATTTTGAAAAATAATATTTATGCGTAAATAAAATGGAGAAAAAATGAATGAAATTAAAATATTAACTACAGTTCATGCATTTTATAGACTGATATAATGATGTTCATTTTATAGAAATATATATTTATTCTTTTAAAAGATGTGTGGCGAAAGAATACCTATGCAATATCCTGTCTCAACAACAACGGTTTACTTCCTGGATTGAAACACGATGAAATGTTTTCTCAGGTCAAGCAAGTACACCATTACTCAATAGCACGACTTGATCGTAAGGTATAATGTTAAGCTGTTGTGATGAAATGAACTTTAATGTTTGCCTGGGTTGTGAACAAGGAGAAATATGATTGACTTTCTGTTTCTATATAACTCCACGTTAATGGTGTGCTACGACCATTTATTGTGTAAATGAAAGTGAATTTCCCAGCACTATATCGTATGAAACATTTTCACATAAAACCTATGCTTCATGCTATCGCTTGTCGGGAATTTTGGAATGTTATTTCGTGTTCAAAATCTATTGATAGTAAATTAACTTGCAAGTTAATATTTTCACCTTATCACAGTATCATTTAGAATAAATTTACTCCTGTTGTGCGATAATGAAAATAGCATATATTTTGTTTATATAATAAATTTTATTTATGCTTGAAGTCGTTTTGTTTTTAATTCTTAGATATGTTTAGCTAAGATCCACGAAGAATCTTTAACAAACATCGACAACATTTAAAAATAATACTAGCAAAACGTTTCTAATACACCAAAACTATGATAAATAAGCCCCGAGACTGAAATAATAATGCTCGGCGATTTTAATTTTAATTTTTTTAACATGTTATTAGGTTTTTAATGGTGCGATTTTATGAACAAAATGTCTACAAGTACTAGATTATATATCTGTACGCTTCCGGTATCCTAACCTTGACAGCAAGAACCTTCGTCACAGGAGCAATCGAGGGCCAATAAGGAGACGGTGTCGAGAAGGAAGGAGAAAGGACCATTTCAAATAGTTAGGCTATAGTTGTGTTGTTTTATGTTTTGCCTCCGCGTGTTGGTAGGATTTAGGTCTAAATAGAGAAAATCAAACAACTGGTTAAAGATGCTCCACCGCCGACAAAGCATAAATGATATTCATAAGTTGAAAAATAATTGGTGTTTGATCATGTATATATATGTCTAATTAACACACGGGATGCAATTAATTATTTTTCATATTTTTAACTTTAAAATTAGAAGCTCAAACTTTTCAATGGTGGTAATGGTGTAAAGTAAGTAACTTTTGTAACTGAAGAAAAATATTTAATCGTCTGTTCCTGTTTTTAATAGTGAAAAAATACCATTTGTCAGCGGTGGAGCATCTTTAATATCTAAAAGGTAAGTGCAATATGAAAAGGTAACTTTTTCTTCCGTCTTCAAATTCGTAAAATCTATAAAAATAATACTCGAAAGGAGGAGTATCGCTTTGGGCCGTTTCACGGCTACTAAGTGATGATAAAAATATTTTGCATGAAGATACTTTAGGATCAATAGCATAATATAAGCTATTCAGTTAACATCCGATTTTTTTTTCTGGGCTGGTGGTGATTTCAGACGCCACAAGATAAAAAATGATGTTTCGATTGTTTAATTCAGTTTAATGTTATAGTATCCATGTTTTTTTTTGCAGTTGTTGCCTGCAACTCGTGGGTTTATGAAAAGTTAAAAAAAAACAGATAAAAATTAAAGACGTAGGTCACAGTGACCTATTTAAGCACTTTTCTATTTTAGCACCAAATCTTCAATAATTTTGACGATAAAATTAATTTTAGACCAAACTGATAACTTCGTAATGATGTTTGCTACTGTGTGTGGATCTGGATATGGTCTGGTTAAGATAAACGCAATCTCGGATCAAATGGGCTGGATGAAGTTGATGAATTAGATCACATCTAATGAATGGTATCGTCTGTCAACTAAGCATTTTCTTCTGGTTTTTCCATGTTAAAAGCAGATTTTTAAGAAGGTATTTATGTTTTTGTATGAAATAGTCTCGAGCAACATCTACTCTGAAGATAGGATGTTAGATCTGTACCTTCTGTCCTATTGCATGGTCGTATAGAAACAATATATTTATTCGAATTTCATCCATTTCCCAGCGCAGTTTGGTAACATTGATTCTACAGCTTAAAATGGCACTAAACATTTCACCCTGGTGCTGAAACACACAAAAAATACTTCTGACACAGTTAGAACAAAAACTTTCACACTGATGATTCCTCGCTGTTAGTGTAAATAATCAATATGCTTAAAGATCGACTCTCTTCCACACACACATTTTTTTCTTATTGTCTACTTTAAGAAACTGGAATAATCTCGGTAATGATATGAATTCATTATCCCTTTCTACTTTTAAGTTAGCTCTTTCCCAACAAACCATTCCTCATCAGGTAAACTATTTTATTCACGCCTGAATGAGACATCAATTTTGTTATCTTAGATGATTTTTTCGAAGTTCTATTATAGGCGATTAATGTACAAACTGGAAATAGTTGATATTGCATTTAATTTTTTTTAAACAAAATTATGTAGATGTTTGTGCAAAGTTCATTCGTGAAATTAGTAACTACAATCTGGACATACACCTTAACTTGCTACTTTTTGACAAGGAAAATTTGGATTCAGAGGAAATTTGTAATTTTTTTTATATGTGCAATCTTATAAGAAAAGCTTTAAAATACATGATTATGCCCACCATATATTTATTGTTATGTTTAATTTAAGTAGAAATAATTGAATGGTTAAATTTGTATATTTCCAAGTCATCACTAAATTAATTATTGGTTGTATTTTTATAATTAAAACGGCTTCTTAGGTTGTAATAACTTTTGTATACAGATATATCTAAATTAAAAAGCGACAGGAGAGCTACATATAGGATACATAAATAAGCCTAAAACACAAAATCACCAACGGATTGGTAGGCCTATTGTAGCTTTATAAAGCAGAATGATGCATTCTCCCCTCTCCAATCATACTAGGTCATTACATAATATATACTTGAAGTACATGTAGTACTTGAAGCCCTGGATATCTGAGACGGCCATAGGCTGTATCCTACAGAAAATTTTATGCATGTGGAAATGACTAGACGCACAATAGCTATCCCCGCCATGATGAAACCACAAAGTATTTGACTGTTAACAGCATCCTGTTTTATAACTAGCTTATAAAATGTCAAAGTTAAATCACTTTATGTTCAAAGATGTCATATATGAAGAGAAAATTTAATCATATGCATAGTAACTTATAAAAACGATCGTGAATACACAACTCTTTCTTTTTCAGTATTTTTTTCATCCCAATCTAATATGAAGTTTCAGTTTACCAATCTAAACAAGTGAGTTATTAAAAGTTCAATAGCCTTTAGTTTTGTACACAGGGACTGTGGTTGTGTATTAAATTACTTTGACCTTAAACGTAGATCAATGACATTCATTTGAACAAACAACATTTAGCATGGTTTATGGGTCTTGGGGTTATAAAAATAAAAATAGGTAATAAAAATATCAACAAATATCAGCTTTTTCAACATTTATTTTTATTATTTCCTTCAAGATGCGAAGACATAGAAGTGGTTAAGCAATGATATTGAAGAGAATTTTCACCAGTTTTCAAGTAAATACTGTAGTTAGATTTGCTTAGCAATTCCATAGTTCTTATTGGTCAGATCACTATGCTGACTTCATCAAAGCCTTAGCTGTTAATTATTTACCTGGTAGGTATTATATATAGCAAATTATTAGAATTACATCTGAGGGTTGATAAACCCCTCTATTCACCTCAAATTAAGTCAATGACTGTTCTGTTGACACATTAGCACTGATATTGTCAGTTACATTTACAGAATCCTGGTCACAGCACCAGTTTTTCAAACTGGGCACTACATGTCCAAGAACGACATCTTTTGAAGCAATGTCCAGACAATTTGTATACATAATGATATTATGGATCTTAATTTAAGACATGTTTATTTATTATCTATTAAATAAATAAAGAAGATAATAAAATCACAGAATACTCTTTGTTGTAAATCTACAAAATAAGTAATGAATAAACAAGTATTATCATTGCTTTGAAAATGCTTCCCAGATTGAAAAAGAGAAAAGTTACATTTTAATAAAAATAACAGTAGTAATAAAAAATTACAAAATAGAAGATTGCAATTTACAAATTACAAAACAAATCATGGAAACTCTCGAATGTCGAAACAATTGAATATCAAACAGTATATTTAGCTTGAAACATTTTCAAAGAATTGATACATTTATTTATTACATTTGATTGTACATTTTGAATACATAGTTTGTCTATGCTGAGAGGTTTAAAAGGGGCATTTTACATCTCTTACAACTCTAAAATAATGTCTATAAAGCGTAAATTTATATCAAAATTAATTTGTCTAAACATAATGTTTTTAGCATTTTGTTTTGATATATCAGGCAATTAACAATAAGGTTCATTTTATTTTTTGTAGTTTTTAATTACACACGTTTTTCTCTTTGACAAAACATTACAATTATGCAGTCCTTTACTTTGTAAGCCATGAAATATCAGAGTTTTTCTAAGTTGAAGATGAATACATTAGAATGTGTTCAGTATTTACAGTGAAACCTGCCTTTAGCAACCACCTCTGCATAAAGACCACTTTTTAGCGTCACAAAAGACATTTTATAAAGATAAATATCGCTTGACACTAATTTTTTTGTCTTTTATGTGGTCTATATAGACAGGTCTCATTGTACATTTTTGTATATCAAAAATTACAAAATTACATTCACTTAATTTTTATGGACATTTAAAAAAATAAATACAGTAATGGTAGTTTAGTTTCCCTGATAAACAGAGGTCATTACATGTATGTGGTTGTAGGCTAGATTTTACATTGAAAACTACACAATCCATCACCACACTCCATAAGCAGACTAGGTACTCAACAACACTAAGGTTTCGGCAAACAAACTAGAATCTAGCATCCACTCTCCTGATTAGTTCACAGGTAGAAATACATACAGAGAGGTAATGAAATACAAAAACAAATATGAAAATACTGAACAAGAAAATATGAAAATATTGAACAGGTATAAAAATAGATTTTTTAGAAAGTTTATTTGATTAATATGCCAAGCATGATATATTTCTGAACAGTATTTAAAGTTATTTAATATTATATACATTATCAGTAATACAGATCATGTAATACAGTATAGTGAAAAAAGGTATAAGTTATCTACTTTGTAATAGAGTACCATTTAACACAATGTACATATGTACATTTATTCTGTATCACAAACTTCTCAACTATAAAATTATATCATAGATGTACTATTAATTCACAGTTAAGTAGTTATTATTTAAATAATAAAAATGGTATTGAATTGATAACTAACTAATGAAAACAAGTAAAGATTACAATAAACAAAACAATATCTTATGAACTATTACTATTGCATGCATTTTTAAGATAAATTTCAATTCCATGACATTTTTCAAAATGAGGACAAGCATCATTGTCAATTGTGATTTTAAAAGTACAGTGTACAAAATCTACATAATTATGTATGTAAATGTATAATTTAAATATGGTTATTGATAGAAAGATGTCCTTTCTCTAAACATATCAATGTCTGTAAGACGTAAATGCCTTGACATTACATAGTGGGGGCATAAAAAACAAGTTATGTTTGCAAAAACATGATGTCACCATCCATACCAGGAGCAGATAACTCTTTAATGTACAAATAGCCAGCATAAATACATTCTTTTGTATTTGAAGACATAATATGATAATGAAAATTTGTGGAATCATCAATTAAGTTTTTTTGATATCTAACCTAACTAAACAAATAGATAAAAATTTACATATATATCTAGCTTCTTGTTTTCTTCTCTTAATTTTGATACTAATATTACCAATACTAAAAATTTACGTAAGGGCTACCTTCATGAAGCATATACATTTTCTCTAGCATATAAAACTATCCGATTATAGCTAACAACTTTTCACAAAAATATCAACAAAGCATAATTCCTCTTTGAAATGCAAAACATATACCATATATGTCAATAGTACATTCTTAAAGCACACACAGAATATCCAGGTTATATTACTTATCACAGATAAGGTTTTTGCATAAGCATATTAAAATGCAAAAATGTGTACATCATATATAAATAGATACAAAATTATGAAAAAGAAGAATATTTTAGTTAAGAGGATGTAATTACTACCGTGGCGCAGAGTAACTTATTCAGCAATCTATTTTTAAAACATCATTTAATGAGAAATTACTCTACAAAACTACATTTGTTTACGGTAATTACCTTCCTTTACTATGATAATTTACATCAAATTGTAAATTTAATTGGAATGCAAAGGAAAATACTAAATTCATCAATGAGGTTTCAATATAAGATTTTCAAAATCTTGACTATGGAGGGCTTTACATGCTGTAAAATAACTTATTTTTGTGTCTGATAAAGACAGTTTTATTCTTTAAAATCTGTTGTTACTGTGGAGATATGGAGCCATCTTGGTTACGGTGTAGGTAGTATTCCTTGGCGTAGTCATAGTAACGACTACTGAGCCAGAAGCACTGAAGAACATCATCAATGTTTTGTCTGGAAGAAAAAATAATATATATACAAATATTACCTATTCAGATGTCTTGGAAAAATACTTCTAAAATAGTTCTTGAACCTCATAAAGTAATAACATAACAGATAATTAGTACATAACGTGACTTTTTTTCATGTTTTCATTGGTTCAGTCCCCGGGTACTATTTAGCCATGCATGGCTAAATATGACTGACTATGGTCTTCTACGTACGTCACATGGACAAAAATGATATAATTGCTAGTCCTAATAAGGCTATCATTTCATTCTTTTCTTCAATCCATTATGTACTAAAAACATTATTACCTTCTTTTAAGGGCACTATGGTCTTATAGTGTTGTTGTTGGATGCCATAGTGCCGTCAAAAAGGCAATTGTAAACTCGATAGTGTGTATAAGCTGTAACTACACGTACATATGGTTTTCAAGAGTTTTTGAATGTATCATTTAATACACCAAGTATGCACAAACACATACACAGTGTTACCACCATTTTCTTTTCCCTGTTGTAAATCTAACTCTGGTAAAATATTGTCCCAATTATATTTCTTACTCCCATTTGATACAAGTTATTTTTGCTAGTTAAAAACTGGGGTTAAAGAAGGAAAGGGAGATAATTAGAGGAAAAGAATATAATATTGAAAATTTATTCATATTATTAGTAATGTGCCATGAAAAACATTAGGAATTAATTTTGAGGGCAAATAGTCATCTGTATTTCAAAAATAAAAAAAGTATTCAATAATTTCACAAATGACAAAAATAAAATATGAACATAATAGAGTTGTCTCCCTCTTATACTCACATGACACCATTGCAGAATTTGATGTTGATTTTATTTCCCACAATGCCGGCGACCCAGCCAGGAAGATAAACATGTTGGTGAGTGTCAACCATTGCCAGAACATGGTCGCCAATCGCGAGGGGGTGGTGCTTGGTGAACGTGCCGAATATGTTAATTGATTTCTGACGGGAGAGTGATCCATCACACCATTCCAGCATGTACTCACGCCCGTTACCGACCCGCTCCTTCACTGAGGCTGTATAAGAGGAAAATAAATAGTGATTTGAAACTAATGATAAATGGAGATAATTAAAATAAACATGACAGTGATCAATATTTCATGTATGCATATTCAACGAGGGTTAGCAATCATTTTGTAACAAAGGGGCATAACTTTGAAAAGGGGGGAGGGCAGGATGTGGTATAACAACAACAAAAAACATGTGTTTGTAATCTTTGTTCTTTGTGCCTTTGGCAAACAACAAAAATTACAAATTTTAACCACACAATTATTTGAAGGCTGCGACCCAGGAAACATTGTGTGTATGAAAATTTTATAAATTTTATTTTATAAAGTATATTTTTGTTGTATTTGGAAACTATTTAAGACTATTTAGGGAATACTGTTCCATTTCTGTTCAGTCAAAGTGATAGAAATATTTCTGGTGCTCACCAAATTGATATGTTCCATTCTCATCTTTGCGTCCCACAACCGCTTGACCAACCCATCTGGTCTCACATTCCACAATATAATTAACATCGTGTTCAAACTTTTCAGGGGTGAGCTTATAAATTTCTTCTCTTGGCAGAGTAGATTCGTCACCATCGTAAAATCGGACCTTCATATGAAGGTCTTGGTATACTTCGAGAACCATGCCAGGAGCGTAGCTGAAGTTGTAGTGAGGGTGGAGGGCTACCACTGCGTCCTTAGGCTGGAGGGAGAGAACAGACAGTGGTAAAAAGCATGGGATAAACTGTTTTACATTGTTAAAGCTAATTAAACTGTTACATGCATGTACAAACATAAGATTTTCCATTTATATTCCACTGTTTACAGTTACTTTAAAAACAGTAAACACTTACAGTGAGCAACATAGTAGTTGGTGAAGATGTAATAGTTACCTAATAAGATTTCAGTTACCTGTGTGATCTTGCTGTTGCGTCGTAGTCTGTGATTATGTAATAGTTAACGAGATTTTAGTTACCTGTATGATCTGGTTGTGCCGTTGTAGTCGGTGATTATGTAATATTTAACGAGATTTTAGTTACCTGTATGATCTGGTTTGCGTCGTTGTAGTCAGTGATTATGTAATAGTTAACAAGATTTTTGTTACCTGTATGATCTGGTTGGCATCGTCGTAGTCGGTGATTATGTAACAGTTAACAAGATTTTAGTTACCTGTATGATCTGGTTTGCGTCGTCGTAGTCGGTGATTATGTAATGGTTAACAAGATTTTAGTTACCTGTATGATCTGGTTTGCGTTGTCGTAGTCGGTGATTATGTAATAGTTAACAAGATTTTAGTTACCTGTATGATCTGGTTGGCGTCGTCGTAGTCTGTGATTATATAATGGTTAACAAGATTTTAGTTACCTGTATGATCTAGTTGGCGCCGTTGTAGTCGGTGATTATGTAATAGTTAACGAGATTTTAGTTACCTGTATGATCTGGTTGGCGTCGTCGTAGTCGGTGAATAGTTAACAAGATTTTAGTTACCTGTATGATCTGGTTTGCGTTGTCGTAGTCAGTGATTATGTAATAGTTAACGAGATTTTAGTAACCTGTATGATCTGGTTGGCGTCGTCGTAGTCTGTGATTATATAATGGTTAACAAGATTTTAGTTACCTGTATGATCTGGTTGGCGTCGTCGTAGTTGGTGATTATGTAATAGTTAACAAGATTTTAGTTACCTGTATGATCTGGTTGGTGTCGTCGTAGTCGGTGATTATGTAATAGTTAACAAGATTTTAGTTACCTGTATGATCTGGTTTGCGTTGTTGTAGTCAGTGATTATGTAATAGTTAACGAGATTTTAGTTACCTGTATGATCTGGTTGGTGTCGTCGTAGTCGGTGATTATGTAATAGTTAACAAGATTTTAGTTACCTGTATGATCTGGTTGGCGTCGTCGTTGTTGGTGATTATGTAATAGTTAACAAGATTTTAGTTACCTGTATGATCTGGTTGGCGTCGTCGTAGTCGGTGATTATGTCTTCCCTCCATATTTTCTCACACATCCTCGTACTGTCCTCAATGATATAACTAAAGTCACCACAGTCTTGCTGCACAATACCTGTAACAATATCTTATGTTGGTAATATTTTCAAACAGATAGGTCGCAGTTGGTGGTGAGTCAAACATGTACGTATCAACTCAAAATAAAATCAGGAACATTTTTACAAAGTGAAAAAGTCTAAACTTTACTTACCTTCAAGTTACTATGTGGCAGAAATCTTGAGAATTTTTTTATTAATTGCCTTAATGTAAATTAGCCTCAGTTCTCAATACAGTGTACAACCTACCTCTGAAATACCAGCCTTCATCTGACCACCGTGCTAGTACTTCCTCTCCCTCTCGTAATACAGGCAGGGATTTCCTCAACTCCAGCAGCCCCGACTTTACTGTCATAGTACCTAAAATACAAGTGAGAGAAAGGCATGAAACAACCTAAAACGTGATGTACATTACATAACACTTGTAGCAGTAAAGTATAGGAAATAATATGCAAAGATATGCATTTACTTTAATGTAGGCCGAATGTCAAAATTTAGGTAACATTGTCTATTTTGAATAACATATTGGGTCACCTGAATGTCAACTTGTGAAGAAGAGCCTTCCGAAAAAATAAAGCCATGATCAATTCAAGAGAAACATTATAATATCGGTTATGGTTAGGTTGAATGACAGTGTATGCTCATATTTTACCCTGCAGGTAAAATGTCTAAATGTAGGTCATTGTGACCTTGGGTGTTGGCACTGATACATTGTATGTCTAAGTCCTAGCTGTTACCATGACAAATAAAGGGTTTATTATTTCACATAATTATATTCTTTGGTTAAATGTACCTGTGGACTTCTTCTCATCATCAGAACCAAATTCTCCACTTTTTTCTACTTCAACCACCTGCAGCAAAAATATGAAGGTTTAACATTTTCATTATCAAAGGAACAAAAATTGTTTATCTTGGCAGTATTATGACATCAAAAATGGTTTTTATTCTAATTTACTTAACATGCTTTGAAATATAAAAAATTCTCCCACAATTATAAATTTGACATCTTAATTCAGATAATATAGATTTAAACACCCGGCTTAAAGGTTGAAATAAAATAAGAACAATCCATGCTTTAATTCTCCCACAATTATTAATTTGACATCTTAATTTAGATAATATAGATTTAAACACCTGGCTTAAAGGTTGAAATAAATTAAGAACAATCCAAATTTTCTGGTAAAATTAATTGTGTTTTACAAAGAAACTGAGGTTAGTTTCATATTTGTTTTTACAATATTTTACCTGTGATTTTGTTGAATATGGGCCTTGTTGTATACCATTTTTCTTCTTCTTTTTCAACTTTTTCTTCAATTTCTTCAACATTTTAGACTGTTTTTGAAGTTCCTGAAAATACATGATTGTTTAAAATTTAAGAAATAACACGATAAATTATGCTCTATGTGACTAACATGGCACCAAACACACACAGAGAATGGAGGCAGGGTCCAGTCAGAATGATCTATACCATGAACAAATGTCATTTTAAATTGTCAGTTACTCTTGCACATCTAACTAATTAATCTTCTCTACAATATGTTTACCTCTTGCTGATGTACATGTGCCTTCTGCTGGTCATGTAACTGTTTCTTCAGAGCCTTCAGTTTCTGGGTCTTTTTCCGCAGCCTCTCTTTGCTAGCCTTGCGGCGTAAATATTCTGGTGACCTTGATCTTGACCTTTGTGATCCTGATTGTTGTACAGAAGAATTCGAAGAGCTTGAACTTGAATTTGAACTGGATCTTGATTTAGATCTTGACCTGGATCTTGATTTAGATCTTGACCTGGATCTTGATTTAGACCTCGATCTTGACCTTGATTTCGACCTTGACGTTGACCTTGATCTGGACCTAGATTTGGAGCTGGATCTTGATCTGTCCTTGCTGGGTGTAGGTGACCTTGACCTGTACTTTACAGGAGTGGTGGATCTCGATCTTGAAAGTGACCTTGCCCTTGAATGGGAAGATGATGGAGACCTTGATCTTGACCTTGATGTTGCTTTTGGACTCAGAACCGGAGAGCTAGCTGTGGAGAACTGTGGGGTAATGATATCCTGTTTCGTCTGGTGACGATAGCTATCTGGGGTTGGGTTATTTGGCCTCTCGGGAGCCAATAACTCTCGTTTTTCAGGAGTTGGTGATCTGCTTTTGGAGCTCGAGGGAGACTTCTTTCGGTTTTCTTTTCGTTTTGATCTGAAAAGATATTAAATGGTAAGTTAACTTCAAGCAGTTTATATATACAATAATGTACAATGTATACTATTCTAAAAACAAACAACTATGACTTTTGATAACTTTTCCATGTTACACTGTTGTATTGTTAGGATATTATGATATCTGGCCTGACACAATCTATGTTTTAAATCAAATTTTTGTTTTTTCCTGTCATTACTTAGAGCTGTTGAGTCCAGAGTCACTATAGTTCATGTGGCATAAATTACCTTTCAAAAACTGTAATCAAATTTCCTGAATTTGTGTAGTAGTTATACCTGTGTTGTTTCCGACTGCTTCGGTCTTCTTTCTCTCGCCTTGGGGTGACATAAATCTTCTCTTCAATCCTGTAGTAAATAAAGTTACTGAGTTCATCAGATTATGTTTACATTATAAATAAAGTTACTGAGTTCATCAGATTATGTTTACATTATAAGTAAAACTTGGTGTATATGCCTTTTATACAAAGATAAGAAAAAAATCTTGCCGCTAAAAGCAGCATAGTCAGTTATTCTTGGCAGGTCAAAAATTTCATATATTTGACTTGAATTTTTATTTATTTTTGCAATTTGACATTTAAGGTCACTGCTAACATGGCAAAAACAATATTTATCATTTAGACAATAATTGATGTTTAATTGTGTATATATACATAAATGTAGTCTAATTAACACAACAATACATATAAATAATTTTTTTTGCTTTTGTTGTCTGTGCTATAGGTACCTTATTCCATATTGAGCAAAGTGCCATAGATTTTTTTTCGGAATGCAATTAATTATTTCCAATACTTAGATCTGAAGTAAAATAAGGAGGTTAAACTTTCTGATGATGGCAATAATGTAAAATTGTTACTGAAGGAAAATACTAATTCTATTCCTTTTTTTGATAGATAAAGATTAACAGTGTAACAATTTTAAGAAAATATAATTTGCACAAAACTGTACTGGAAATTTCATATTACATTTCTATTTACCAGAATACGTGTATATTTTTCAGTAAAATGTGTTAAAACTAAATTTTAGGTGGTGATATGGCATCAATTGTATTATTACCAATAAGAATAAGAATGGCAATCATATCAAAATTTAATAATTACTGCAAATCACCATTCGTTAAAACTTGAATTTCTTTGTTTAAAGTGCCAGAGTTGCAATTTGTGACTCACAAAATGAACTTATTAGAAAGTAACTAGTCATAAAGATTACCTATTGTGATCCTGCTTCTGAACTTCAGCGATGTACCGGATGGCAAACTCAAATCTTGACTTGCTGATCTTCATCAGGTGGTTCCTCAAAGTGGTTGCCTGGCAGACAGTTATAACATTATTTAAACACTTATCAAATTATCTCCCCTTTACATGAAACATTGGTGTCCTCACATTATTATTTCAAACCAAATCACAGTAGATTTAACCATAACACATTTTCTCACCTTCACATTTAAAGCTGGACAAGAAACATAGCTGTGTTGTCTTTCTGCTACATTGTGACTTGGTTTGAGAAATTTATAAATAAAATTGCAATCAACTAAATACATGCCATAAAATCTAAAGCAGATGTCAAACTTAACTTAACTTCTCCTCTTATTAACTATGTTATCTCCCCTTGTCCTCCCCTTGTCAAATATGTTATCTCCACTTTTCAACTATGTTATCTCACCTTTACTGCTATTTACCCTTTTTCAACTATATTATCTCCCTTGCCAACTATGTTATCTCCCCTTCCCAACTGTATTATCTCCCCTTGACAACTATGTTATCATCTCTTGACAGCTATGTGTATCTCCCCTTGTTTACTATGTTACTGTATATCCCCTTGCCAACTATGTTTATCTCCCCTTGTCCACTATTCTTATCTCCCCTCATCAGCTATTTGTATCTACTTTTGCCAACTTTGTTTTCTCATCCTGACAACAATGTTATCTCCCCTTGACAACTATGTAATCTCCCCTTGACAACTATATTATCTCCCCTTGACAACAATGTTATCTCCCCTTGTCACCTATATTATTTCCCCTTGACAACTATGTAATCCCCCCTTGACAACTATATTATCTCCCCTTGACAACAATACCCTTGACAACTATGTAATCTCCCCTTGACAACTATGTAATCTCTATTATCTCCCCTTGACAACAATGTTATCTCCCCTTGTCACCTATATTATCTCCCCTTGACACCTATGTAATCTCCCCTGGACAGTTCCGAGGGTTGTACCTGTTGACCATTGTACATAAGGACGGTATAGAACTTGGCCTGGGCTTCTGTCCTGGCTGGAGGCACTTGTACGATACCAGGAACATAACACTCACTACCGGAGAGTGATGTGTCTAACAGGACTCGTACCAACACATAGTCACCTGCCTGTAATATGATAAATAATTCAAGTTAATTGTTTTTATAAAGATCAACTGAATTATATATTAATGTATGTGATCTTTTCCATTTCAATGAAATCCAATCACGAGCCAAGTCTGAGTAAGGATTAGAAAAGAATACCTAAGATTATCTATAATCAAATTTAGGTCTGGGTACTGCCCCAATACTTACCTTGAGAAAATAGGTCTAACTTTAGGTCTGGATTTCCAACCCTAATACTAACGCTGAGAATAGGTCTAATTTTAGATCTGGATTACCAGCCCTACTACTTACCCTTAGAATAGGTCTAATTTTAGATCTGGATTACCAACCCTACTACTTACCCTGAGAATAGGTCTAATTTTAGATCTGGATTACCAACCCTACTACTTACCCTGAGAATGGGTCTGGGAATAGCCCCACTACTAGCGATCACCATTCGTGTTGGGATCAGTTTTTGTTCCTTATCAGAGAATTCCACAAGGGCATGTCTGGCATCAGGGCACTTGATCACCACCCCTATTGTAAGAAAAAACAAATTAAAGTCGAAATTACAAAAAAATGTTCAAGCATAACAACAATGAACTCGGGCCCAAACATGGCAAATTAATGTGTTCAGCTGACATTTTGGGTTTTTATTTTTGATTCCATAATCAGCCAGGATTAATGAATCCTCAGTATTCCAGAGGTTAATATTAATGTCATTATATCCACATCTGAACTATGTCATAGTGAAAGTGAAGACATTCAAGAGAGACAAAATCAATCAGAGGCTATAGGCTTGTACAGAGATTACAGAGGCTCTAGGGCTGTAAAGAGATTACAGAGAGCAACGCCTAACTTCAAAGTCACACATAAATTGTACCATTATACAATTCTTTCGATGTTTGTCAAATGGCTAAACTACCTGTTTCATTTGTTGTCGAACACAGAGCATTCAGTTTTGTTATGACATAATCAATTGGATTACGACAGTGATAGTAACCCCTAAAATGTTGAGGATGGGGACATGGATGGTATGTCAGGTATTGAAGGAAGAGGGAGGCTGAAGGTCAGTCAGTACGAGGAAACTTAATTCTCAACTTGGGCTTCAAACTCGTAACCAACAGTTAGAGAGATATCGAGCAAATCTTCTAATAAGCAGTGTTCCTGTAAAGTTTCTATAGCACACCTGTATTTATAGCCCTAGAGACACAGCTGCTCAGGTAGATCATCTGTAATTACCCGAGATAAGGCATCGTCTTCATCTGTTGTTATTAATTATGTATGCCCATCATTACAGCTGTAGACGGCAGGTAACATATTGATCGTAAGGATCGGAATATGAGGGAGGTGATACCATGAAGTACCTTGGAGCAGGATACATATACTGTACATGAATTAAACATTGCAGTTTTGTCTTGTTGTTTTTCCTTAAGTAGGATCTGACAGGGGATTTTGTTTGGTTTAATGTTTCATTTACAACCGGTGTCATTTAAGGATGTGCCAGGTTTAGGTCATGGAGGAAAGCTGGAGTACCCAGAGAAAAACCACTGACCATAAAAACCACACCCCTGCTTTCAGTAACTGCCAACCACCCCACATGGAAAGCCCGAAAAGGAGGGTTCGTGGTAACATGTTGGAATATCAACCACATATCAGCCACTGCGGCCTCCGAAATTGAAAAAAAAAAATCTTTTTCATCTTAAAAATGGAACGGTGATTTCTTACCAGGATAGTAGTGGCCATCTATATCGTTTCGGGCGATAACATGATGTCCTTTGAGTGTGTCCAGCACCTTTTTCACAATTTGAGTGTTGAGGGTCTTAAGGGGCTTGTGACCGCCGTCCATCTTTCTATAGGGGCCGTTGTCTGTTCGGTTATGTATTACATCACCAAGACCCTGTAATAAAACAATTATCACAACATGCTGAATACTTATCTAAAAATCTGTATCTATGTGTGTACATGCTTAACATCCTATTAGAATGTACATGTACCAGATTTAGGAGGTGACATCCTGGATACCCCAGGGGTTACTATTACTGGACTATTTCATAGTAAAACTGAAGGCTGTTCAGGAGATAGAAAAAAGGGGCAATTACAGCCAACAGAAACTTTCTTTGAAGCCACGAAACTAATCACAATGTACCTTTAATTCTTTTTATCGACATTAAAGGACCAAATAACTGTTCATACCTTGTTGCAGACAGAACCTTCAGTTTTGCTAAATGCTATATAACATAGTAAAGGGGTGAATATTATGACAATAAATACTATTATATATATCCTCTCTAATTAGCTAGTACAAAAGGATGTACATAATATGGCACTTCCAACAAAGCAAAAATGTATAAATACATGCACATACTGCTACAAAATGAAAAATGTGTTTAAAATCCCCAGAAACTCATATATATCTACAATGTACTCCAGTAAAATTCATTGTAGATAAAAATGAGATTGATCACATTGACAAAAAAATCATCATCTCATATCTACATGTATCTCCGGGGGTTGGGAGGAATTATAGACCCTTTCCCAGGGATATCGTTCCTCTTCTTCCCCTAGGGTATATCCACTGTTCCTGGGTATATATACGTACTGTGTCGATGTCGCCCCTGTAGTACTTGGTTTTGATGACGTACCCCCGGGTGTCGGGGTATTTATCTACTCGCCATTTCACATTGATATCTGGATGTGTGGTGAGAGACATGGCTGTCACCAATGTTTATGTGTGTATGCTATCTGTAGTCAACACCTGCGAAACATCTGTACGTGGTCCGTATCCACCGAATTATACCACTCACAAAATATTGTATATTGTATCAAGGTTTGTTAAAGATCCATGTGAAATTTCATGTCCTCTTCAGAGAAGTTATGGATGGACATTAATAACACTATCAGTGTAATACATATGCCGTTACCTAACGTGAACTGACGAGACTTAAAAGCTTGTGTTTACTGCACGCTATCGATACTAATCACAAAATCATTCAAGCATATCAATACCGGTATCGGGAATGATAGGTAAAAAAATGAAAACAAAAATATTTCAAAACAATTAAATAAATAAAAAATATATAATATTATATAACCAGTTCTGCCTGTTTGAAAATTAAACAGACGCCATAGGTTTACCTTTTAAGAAATGTAAGCAAAATCGCGCACCTGTTACCAAGCAGGTGCGCGCGGTTTGATCACAAATTTCAATTCGTCCACACCGCAGGTAGCCACGTCCAGTTTGCGGTTACAGTGTTATTATCATGGCCACGCTTGTTTGGGTTTTGGGCAGTACAGTGTGAAAGCTCCGTCGAGATATGACTGGCTATACTTTATTTAAAACAAACGAGGCTTTTCCTGATCGATTACACTAACATTGGATGGACAACCTGACACTTCTATTTACCCGTCGCCATAACGACAACACCACATTTCGTACGAGTTACTTCCCCTTCTGCATTACGTTACTGCATGTACTGCCTAGGCCGTGTATGTACATTTGTACGTTCGTAGATTAATACTAACATTTAGCGTGTTAGATTGTGCAGAGTACCATAGGTTTTTTTGTGTGATGTGATTGTCCATTTATCGAGTCTAAATTAAGCACGCGATTTTTTTTTATTCAAAGCGTTATTTGAACTACATGTAAAATTAATAATACATGCAGATGTTACGATATGTAGATTCTATCTTAATATTGTCGTTTTGACCGCAAACAGCAAATGAAAAAAAAAAAATAAAGAAAAAGAACATTCAAGACCCCCCCCCCCTCAAAAAAAATCACACACAGAAAACAAAAAAAGATAACAGAAATGGTGATAAAATAAGCATCTAAGTGGAGTGTTTCTATATTGTTATATTGAATATCGCAGGTGAGACTTATGGACGACGTCGTATCATGACGGCGACTTCCACGCTCACATTTTTGGCGGGAAAATTGTGTCGCGAGTAAATCCGAGATAAAAGGTGAGCTATTTTTTCAAATCAAAAGTTACAAAAAAAGTGAAACATGTTCTTTGAAAATGTTTTTGCAGGTTTCTAATCATTCAAACTGTTGACAATTAGAAGTTGTTTCAAGTTTCATAAGTCTGAGTTAGCAACTGACCCTTTTTTATGTAAAACGAAAATGGTCTGGTATCCCTCTCCGACCCAAATAATGAAAATTAAATACAAAATTCTGAAACATTAGCTTAATACCGTAACATTAACATTGAAGACGCCTCTCTGTTCGTACGTTCCCTCATAGCGACAGATCATCCGAAATTTGTTTGTCTGATTATTTTAACGTTCTAATTAATAAGGACGGCCTCCCATGTATGCAGTGTGTAGCGTGTGTGAAGTGCGAGGTGCGTATTTTGGAAGACTACTGTATGCTCGTGTTGTGTCTTCTTGAACAGTGGAACTGTTGCCTTTTTATAGTGCTATATCACTGAAGCATGCCGCCGAAGACACCAAGCAACACTCCCAACCCGGTCACATTATACTGACAACGAGTGAACCAGATAGGCCATTGTCCCGCTAAATTGACCCATATAATTCTAGATAATTCTGGTTTAAGTTTTGTTTGGATATATCAAAAAAGCTGTTTACCAGATATTAAGTATCTGAAGTCAACTATTACTCAGAAATTAAGGGATCAGTTCATCCAGTCGTGGTTCCAAGATATTGAAAACTCTTCGAGAGGTTCTTATTACTCTATATTTAAAAACCATTTTGGACTTGAAAATTATTTTATTAAACGAAAAAGACAGAAAACAATGTGCAAATTTAGAACATCAAATATTAAATTTCCGGTTAAAACCGGAAGATGGATAGGAGTTCAGCGTGACAATAGAATATGTCATTTATGCAATACCGGTATTGGTGAATAATGAATTACATTATTTGTTTTTATATTCAGATTATAATGTAAGTCAGCTACGTGTGGATTACATTCCTGCTTACTACACAAGATACCCTTATCACATCAAAAATATATGTATTTTCCTAATGTTTTAATATACATTGTGTATACAGATATGAATAAGTCAATTATTACTATACTAAATACATCTATACATTATTATCTCCTATGTTACCAATTTTAAAGGCGAAACAATTTGTTATGACACGAACAATTTTGTTTGTAAACGTTTGAATCTTTATACAAATAATACATTTAATTTTGCCTATCATGCCTTAAAATTGAATTAGATATGTATGACCTCTTGTTATACACAATGTGTATCTGAGTGTAAAATTGAATTATATATGTATGACCTCTTGTTATACACAATGTGTATCTGAGTGTAGTAAAATCATTTAATTGAATTGATAATGATTAGCTACCAATGACGATTTTTGAGTTTTTATCCATCTAACGGTCACATCTGCCATCTTTGATTCCCAGGTCTTCAAAATTATGACACTGTGTCCCAGGCACGGTCTAATGGGCCGGAATCGCTCACCTGGTAATCACCTAGTGACCATAATATAATAGGCTCAAGATAGCATTTGAGATTTTTTCACGCTGTACACAGGTTAAATAATTTGAACAAATTTGAAATAAGCCCTTCATTTATGTCTCATGCCCAATATTGGATCGGTTTCTATACCTCATTGTAATTGTTCAAAAGTCGTCGCGGATGTCATTTAAATTCATTTTAATAAACTCTGAAGCTCTTCATTTCAAAATTTTACATGTGAAATAATATGTTTCTGGACTTTCAGGGAATAAGCCCTTTAAATGAAAAAAGTTGACGTCTGGACGACGGACGCTGCACCAAGCCATACGCTACGTATACCCTTAATCTTCGGAAAGGTGAGCTAAAACTGTTAACACTTTATACTAACTTTCATTGAAATCGGACAATTTTTAAATATTGCTTAATATGAACTCATGTAGTAACAAATTCAAATCCTGCTGCACACTGCTATTATCATCATGCAATTTAACAACAATAGGCCTATTGAATCGGTTTTAAGGATTACTGGTTATTCTATGGGAGATGCGGGCCCCAAATCCAAAACAAAAGTCATTACCCATTTCAATCTACTTTATTCAAGAAAAAGCCTTAGCTCCGTAACAACAGAACATCTAATATCCGGATTACAAATTCTAAAGCAAGCTTCACAAAATCTAACGCATCAAAAACATTACTGAAAACAACACGATATATACAACAATTGTCTCACATATAGCATATTCCAACAGGCTGGGCACAGGTGGAAAGTATACATGTATCTAGTTTAGAAACGTTTTCATTTTTTCTGATTATGTTCCAACATAAATTATATACTAGTAATACCCTCAGGGCCATAAAATTGGTTTTAATATAAGTGTGAAAATATAACATCACAGTTAGTTTAATGCTTTAGAATTGTGAAAATTGACTTAAAAAATAAATTAAAAAGTAACGACCCGGCCCTGGGATAGCAAGCACCTCTCTTAAAGATGCTCCATCGCCGACAGAGCATAAATGATATTCATCATTTGAACAATAATTGGTGTTTAATCGTGTATATATATGCCTTTGGTGCATGCGCAATCAGTACTTCATTCCATATAGGATATAGTGACACGGAATTTTTTCAGGATGCAATTATTATTTTTCATTTTTTTAACTTGAAGTAAAATTAGAAGCTCAAACTTTTCAATGGTGGTAATGGTGTAAAGTAAGTAACTTTTGTAACTGAAGTAAAATACTAAATCGCCTGCTCCTGTTTTTGATAGTGAAAAAATACCATTTGTCAGAGGTGGGGCATCTTTAACTCATTTCTAAAATGAACTTTGAGTCCATACATTCTTTTAACACGTTCACACAATTAACATTAAACCATTCCACAATTAAGAAATAGAAATATTCATATATTTATCTCTAAACAATCTACAGAAATATCACAGCCAAATACAAGTCGATTATACACGACTGAGCCAAACCATTGGATAAGTCGAATATTTTGCCTGGGCCAAGCAGCACCATAAAACGTTCTCTGATAGATTTTTTACTCAAGTCTATGTTAAATCATATACTTGAGATTTTTTTTGTCTGTGGAATAGCTTTATGGTGCCGGGCCTCATCTACTTCGCTTTATTGTACATGTAGCTATATTTTATTCTAAATGTTTCTTACAAAGAATCCATTGTTTATATTTGCATATATTCTTCATAAAAGAATACACAAAATGAAATTATCAATATTTCAATAATTAATTAATTAATTTCTAAATTTTGATAAAAAATGAAAGTAATAAAAGTATAATCGAATTTAAAAAAATGAATATTATAACATTTAAAATAAAAAAGGCTAGGCCACCCTGTTCCCACACGATAACTACTAACAATATACAGATAATTTTATACAGCCATTTAGCTATAACTCTTGTCGCTCTCTTTTAATACCTTTTCTAGAGATTCCAGTAATTAATACAGCTACAACATCCATCTACTCTTATAAGGTTTACACAAAATTGTGCATAACATGGATATATTTTCTTCAAAGATGGTTACTATTTGTATAACGTTTACGTGACAACAAGTATTTTTGGTTTTTATAACACTGTGCATAGTACATTGTATATCATATAACTCCTTTATATCTGGGTGTAAATCTGTTGGATATTGGAATTGGATAATAGTACAACTAGGCTAATGATACTAAATCTCATTTTTGTTCAGATACTTGTTTTTTTTTTAATTCTATAAAATTTTTGATAAAAAAGCACAGGAAAAATGCTATCGATCAGAGAATTTCACAATATCTACATAAATGTAAAAAGAAAACAATCTAATTTGCATTTTTTGTAATGTCATAAGAATGTTGTTTTCTTTTTGTTTATCATTTAATAAGGAAATGCATTGCTCAACACGTTCATGGTTGTTTAAATTATATAACTATCGGTATACGGAAAACTTTGAATAGGCCAGATTCTAAATAATACTTCTATGGTGTAAAGAGGCCATAGCGATAAATGATTTGGACATATGTGGTTGCAATATTATTTCATTGAACATTTAGGTTTTAAAACATTACAAACAATAAACCTTTACAAAAGAAGAAATTGTGTCATGAAATAAAGCAGAGGGCTTTGTGGACTTTACTATGTAGTGTCTACACAAGTCTACACAAATGTCAAACTACTAAGCATTCTCATGCATATCTATATACAGCTTGAGCATAAAGCATATACATGAGTGCATTTACCATGAAACATTGGCATATAAAAAGCATAAAGTTATATAGAAATGTTGAAAATTCTTCTTGGACAGAATGATAAAAAGACAAGGACATGGGACATAAAAATACGAATAACAGTTTAACGGGAATTAAGTGCAACAAGCAAAAAACATGAAATAGAAATATGATAAAATATATCAAAGATGAGCCCAACATTCAATCAATTATACCAATGTACTGTTTTAAATACATGGGTACAATTAGGAAAAAAATAATCATAGAAACTTAAAAATGTAAAAAAAAAAAAACAAGTTTCATCATTACTTACTCTTTGTCACATTTGAAGTAATACTGATATGAAATATGACTAGTTACTATGATAACAGATGGTTTTGTAGTAATTCAGAGGCCGGATAACATTTATCACATACATGTAAGTGTTGGACAGATCATCCAAGTATCACATTAAACGTAAACTATGAGCAAATTTAACAACTAACAGGATTTGTACAAAATGTGTATATGAATTTATATATAACAAGTAAACAATTATGAAGTTGAAAAGCACAATTGAAAAATTAATAAAAAAAAGTTTTAATTCCCATGGAGATAAGTTAAAAACATCGCATTAAAAGCCAAATATTTCTACAAATTATATGACAACAAGAATATGTAATCACAACATGCAAAACCCTGTAGCATAACATGTTTTGTTTAAAAAAAATATATATATATATAATTTTGAATAAATTTCATTATTTCTTATTTGTAAGGATCTTGTTCATTTGTGTCTTCACATTTTGTTTTATCTTAGTAACTCCTAATTATGTTTATTCGCCGAGCCAAAATCAAGACAAAAATCCAATCAATTAAAGGCACTTACTAATCTTAGGATAACCAGGTGTAAATTCATAAGCTTAAAAGTTAAATACCGAGATTCATTTTTGAGCAATTCTTGGATTTAATTATACTGATTTCTGTATACAATTTAGTGCACATGTAGTTAGAAACAAATATCAAGTCATGATTCAATACCGAAATGAACATATTAATAACAGTTAATTATGCTTTGAAATGAAATAAAATACTTATTCAGAAAGAACCTTCATTACAAACTTGCGAAATTAATTACATGTATACAACTTATATAAAAAACATTAAAACAGTATGTGATAAATATATGAACTGCATCTGATATGTTTTTCTTTTCTTTTAAATTTCATTTTATGGATTAAAAACAACAATATTTCTCAATGAAATTTTGTTAATCGCCATAATGATGTTCTTTGTTGAAGAAAAATATACAAGTGTATATACAGAAAATGTTCTTTTGTGAAGGTATACGTTAAGACGTTATACTATTGCAGTTTCAATATCTATTCATATTCATGTACACGTGAAATTAAACCCGATAACACAACAAGGAAAGCCACACATAGCAATGCAGTATGCTGCAGGGGAATTATGAAAGTTTACCAGGAATTTCATGGAAAAGTTGTGAGAACTATGAGAGCTTTACCAGGGATTTCTCGGGTAGTTGTGAGAACTATGAGAGCTTTACCAGGAATTTCATTGGAAAGTTGTGAGAATTATGAGAGTTTTATCAGGAATTTCATGGGTAAGTTGTGATGGATAGGGACAGATCATTATACCACCCATACCAATATTCCATTGAACATTAGCAATATGCAAGGAGAAAGTTTCTATTTTCAGCAATGCTTTATTGAAATGACTTGATGATATTTATTTCTATTTTAAGCCGTATTTTTTTCAAACATTGTGTAGATATAAAGAACTTGATATCATCTCGTTTCAGTATTATATGTCATTTGGAAACCATTTTTTATTTTTGAGATTTTCACACTTATTATAAATCCTAAATAGAAATCACAATTTTTACTCCATGTTAATTTTCTTACATATATCATTTTAATGATATTTTCTACACTTCTAAACAAAACAGTAATCAACAAAATACTCATAAGAGAGAACATGTTCATAGATAAATAAAAATGGAATTTAGAATATATTTATTTTAAACAAATCGTTTTATGCTGCCTCATTTTCCTTGTTGCCGGAGGTCTATTTATTATTGATAATTAATAATTTTGAGTTGAACAATGATCAGATATTATCGTTCAAATAAATCACATTGGCTGCTAAAACAACTATTGTTTTAACACCATTTTCATTATCGACAAAAATATTTTACTAAGAATAGGCTCTGTTTAACATCTTAAAACAATTTGTGTTTCTATAAAAGTAAATATAAAAAATAAACCACTTAATAATGCAATAATTAACATTCAATTTTTGATTAAGTATTCATGCATAATATTTGTTCTCATCATGTTGTTAGAAGTGCTTCTAAGTAATAAACTTGTGCCCTTTATTATATTTCTAGCAGTATATAAATAAAACTAGCTTTGGTTTTCTTATAAATATCACCGTATTAAATTTTGGCATATCTGTACATGCATTAATCAAACTAGCATAGCAGTGGTGGGGACATGCCCAGCTCCCACCCATATTAGACACATATATATAAGCCATGCAAGGTTGGGGCCAAAATATAGCCAAGGGAACAAGGTATTTTATTCAAATATGGAGATCATTAAAGTTTTATTAAAATGAATGGGAAAAGCCAGACAATTTCATAAAAGCATTGATAGATATTTAAAAGGGTGGAGTCAAATACTTATGAAGAGTGGGTAATGATTGGGGTTGAAGAAGGGTGCCAATGGGTCTGGATACTCTAGCGAGGGGGTTGGAGTGTTGGGACAATCTAGGGACGGGGGACTGCAGCTCTACATCATTATGTGTGACCTACCTCGTATTCCTGATTGGTGATGTTGGTCAGATTGGACACCACACTTGCTTTATCATCGTACACATTCATGTCATCATCTAAGTTCACATCTAAATGTTGCTCGGATATCAATACTCGCGATCCTTTCCTCGAAGCTGATCGAGATGTTGACCTTGATGACCTTGACCTAGAACTTGACCTAGACGATGATCTGCTTGAGCGAGACCCGCTGCTGCTGATGCTACTGCGAGAACGACGACTATGTTTTCGTCTGTTTTTCTTAGACACTTCAACTTCATCATCACTATCTGGATTTCTGCTGTCCGATTTCTTGCGGAGTTCCTCAGATTGAGCGAGGAACTTGTAGCCCCGAGCGATTTCTTCCTCTAGAAGTATGATATCTGCCTCATCAATAGGCCAGCCGGCAGTGTCCAGGGCTTTCATTAGCAACAGGCGGTTATTTTCAAACGATAATGGTTCTTCAGATCCAAGTCTACAAAATATATTTAATAAAGTTTTAGATTTTTCAGAAATAACATTATCTTAAAAACATTAACTCAAAATCTCTCGGTAAATGACGTTTCTAAAGGCTATAAAAAATTTCGAAAATTATTCCTTGCGAAAATAACATCTATACAGTGCAAAACGACAGAAAGGTAAATGGTACATACTCTTCTTTTGTTTCCCGGGGAAGCGCATCCCAGACCATCTTATCCAGTCGCCTGTATAATAAACACAAGGTTATGATTATTGTCATTTTCTTTAATTGTAATCCATGAACTTTCTAGGACTCTTTAGTTTTGATAATATTCTTATTCCGTTTATACAAATTAGAGTTAGTTGTCCCTATGATTAGGTATTGTTTGCGACATGATTTAGAAACGTAATGTCATACTTTTCAGGAAAAAAATTCGCCAACAAAGTAATGACGTCACAATGGAACTTCCACACAAGGGAGGTAACTCTATTATATGCAGTAGAATTATAACAGACTATAACAGCCAGGGAGTTGTCACAATTACATTATGTTGTCACATTTGTATACATGTTATGTATACAGAAAGATATAATATAAATGAAACAAAAAGGATTCCAAAGGGACGAAAAGGGAAAATATACCTTTTATACAGAGCAATAGCGGAGTTAACTTTGTCTTCATATCCCTTCAGATCGACAGCCATAGGGTTGACCAGTGTGATTTTCTGCTTGTTTCGGGATGACACGTGGGCTAATGGTAGTACCTGTCGACAGAAAACAGAGGAACCAACCTTTAATGAGGGCCAGGTAAGCAGTTTGATGATAGATATAATCATGAAGACAGTTTTATAAAATGATTGCATCGTCATTTCCTTTTAATGTTGATGTTGTAAACGTTTGTATTTTAGCGGGGATCCTATGTTTAAGCATTTTATGCTGAGATAAACATTAATGTGTAGATGCTATTCGTTAGTGGAGCAATTACATGTATTACGAATGTGAGAATTCATCAATAAACTATATTGTAACTTCCTGTTCATAATCATAACAGTACGTGGTTTCGAGATGCCAACACGATATGAGTATAGTACGATTAGTCCCACCTTTTGTACCGTCGTCTTTTGTGTAAGTTTTGTGACGTAATAATCACAGGATGGTGGGACTTATCGACGGTAAATCGTACTTTAACCAAGTCGTTTTGGGATCTCGAAACAGCCATATTGCAAATTCGCGCTAAAAATCGATTTGGCCAAAATAAGTCTGAGTATTTCATGTAGGTTACAACATTTGGTCTTCTTGAAATACATATATATTGCATTATTAATGTAGCTTGATGTCATTACTTCCAAAAAATACACAGGTAAAAAGATTTCTACTAGGCCTATTGATGTATACATACCCCATCGAAGACCTTAGCCACTACATGTTTATCCAGGATCGGGACGTATTTGGCGCTGTGAGAAACGAAGGTTGGGGCAAGTGCATCCAATATAGTAAGCTTTTTGGCCACAAGACCGTGCTTGGTGAGCCACATCTTTGAGGACAATGCATGAGGTCTATTTAATAAAAGTAAAATTAAAATGTTTTAAAATGCGTAACTAAACAAAGTGTATTCGTATATTTCTATATATATATGTCCAAATTACAAGTACTTCAAAACTTTCAAATGGTTATATCAAGATGAATACGAAATTCTTAACTTGCATGCAAAGATAATCTGCTTTAAAGACTTTAAGCTTTTGTATTTTGAACAGAACGTGCCTTTTCACATTTTGAACATATAATCATAATAAAAAGTATCACTGTCATAACGTATTCAAAATTCAACTTGAAAACCAATAAAGAGGAAGTGTGATTTATTCGAAAGCAACGATCTATGATGTCACATCAGTATATTTAAATCACGAATCATTCAATTTAATTCCAGTTTTATCCCCGACTTGTGCCAAAACCTTAAAGGATATAGATCATTCCATAAAGAATCCGTTCCAACATTGACAATTAAACGGAAGGTAAGTTAAAAGGTATTGATATTCCTGATATAATTTATTTTCTACTTCAGATATATATAGATATGATGTTCATGGTTAACAGTTGTACTTACTTCAGACCTCTCTTTATCTTGCTTCTCCTGCTACTTGTCTTTCGTTTTTCATCTATAAAAAATAAATAAGCTTCATATTAATACCATATAGAATTTCCAACTGTCTATCAGTAATTCAGGTTTCTACTGATCTGGTAGACAAAGATTATTTCCTGCTAATATTAACTTTTTGCAATAGGCGTTTTTTAACAATACTTTAGAATTTTGAAATACATGTATGCATTTTATCAAACAGAGATTTGAGAAGTGGACAAACAGTAAGAAAATTACACCTTTGAAACGAAACATTAATCAGCTTTTATAATTGTGATCGATATAACGGGTGAACATTTGAAGTCAGTACAGAAGTGTTGCCAATGTATGTACATAATATGAACAATTAAATGCAAATCATGCATACATATGTAATATGTAGCTACTTTATTGTGATTATTGTGATCTAGCACAATATGGTATGGAGTTTGAAAAAACACATCTATATGAAACTATGGGAAACATTAATACAATTAAAATATTTCTGTACATGCAGACGGATCACACAAAAATGTTATTTTGGTCTGATCAATGTAACAGTGACATTCCATTTCCCATTCCAGATTAATTAGTTAGAATAAACGTTATTTTGGCAAACTGTCAGCAAAGTCCTGTGTATATCATCAGTCAGTTCATGTCTCATCATTTCAATATTCTAACGAACAAAAACTTACAATAGCTGTATTTAATTTGTTTATAGCATAAAAGTTTAAACGCGTTAGTAAGAAGTACATCTTGGTCACGGCACCGATCTATTAAATAATTAAAAGCAAAATGTTTATGATGAAACATGGTATCACATGCATTTGCATACTGTAACATCTAAAACAGGAATCCTGACCTTAATTCGATGCTTTCTATTGTTATTGATCAATTCTAAAATTACATTCCTTATATAAGATTTATTGATAATGTTAGATTTGCAACATCATTCCCAAATGGAAAGAACTAGTTTATATGATAGTTTTCCCGTAAAAAATCTAAAACAATGACTATATTTGCCCGATCTAAAAAAAATCCAAACTTTTTATGAAACACAAGTAAGCTGGAAGTTTTTCATTCATTAAACATGTATACATACGAATTGAAAATACTAAATGCAGTACAATTTTCATTTAATTTGGATTCAATGAGGGTTGACCACAAAGTCCTAATCAAGTCTTTTGTATTGCAAATAAGGGGAATAAAACTCATAATTAGCAGGCTACATTTCACATGTACACAGCAGGCATTTCATTCAGTTTGTCATTCAAAAATCACATGCAATTCGGATATGTAGCAAATATAAGGGTTCACTCAGCACAGCATTAATATCTTTTTCATGTTTAAGTCTCAATATCTACATACAATGTAAACATTAAAAAAAGCATAGTTATAAGATAAGCTGACAATGTTTTTTTTTTTATAAAAGATACAATTATTATGGTAGTTTCTTATATTATAGCGATTGATATTTTCAAAGTGTTTTAATATTTTTGTTGTCTTGTATACCAAAATCAAAATTATCAGAATAGAGTAAAATTTATCTTTAAAATAATATTCTTGAGTATCTAACCAAAACAGATTCTAATATTTTTAGAATTAGCACGCATGACGGAATACATGTGTATATAGAACTAAGATACTGTGCTGAGTATATCATTAGCATAAAATTATGAAACAAGCGTTATATTATTTGAAGGACATATGACGGTATACTACCATATTCTTCCAAGATGTAAGGGGACATATCATAGCGCTGTAACACTGAAAACAAATGGCCAAAGTCATCTCAACTGACCACTTAAGTCCAACCAAACACAGTGATGACCTCTAGCTTTAACATTCTATTTTAACATTTAATTAGTTTCATGTGTCTTTAAAAGAAATTTCAAAGAAAAGATTGTGATTTTTTGTGATTTAGTTTCAAAAAGAAGATAGAGAGTAGATAGAATGAATCGTATTTCAGAACATAAAGTCAGAAATAGTGGCCAGAAATAAAAAGAAAAGCATGTAAGGCAAAGAAGAAACAATAAAAGTTTACAGTTGAACATATATATTTAACATGCATATTCCTCAAAACAATATCGTATTTCAACAGCCATTAGATAATATCTGAACTTGTCATATTTTCATATACACGTATTCAATTTTTCATAAATTGAAAAATCTATTTACGAAAAAAAAGGTGAATAGAATTTCAAAAGTGAGTTCACCTTAGTGAATGTTTACTAGTAAAGGAAGAAATTTCAGTGATAATATTTGCAAGATAGAATATCTGTGTAAGATTAGCTCAGAAGATCAAGCATGCAAGCATATCCTCTCAAGGTGAAGGTCAGATCTTCTCCAGACGAGAGGTCAAGGTTACATTATCACCAGTAATGACCACAGAAGAGGGTGAATGCTTTACCTATAGCTAACTGTTTCTGTCGAACTGCCTGTTTCTCGAAAAGCTGACGGGTTTCTGGTAGTAGCCATTCCTCTGGGGAGAAGTTACCGGTGCTGTTTAGTGTGCGTAGTAGACTAGTTCTTGTATGACCTAAATAAACAAAAATATTATTGATAATATAATGTATGCATAAATAAGGAAAATAACTACTAAATCATATAATTAAAAATGGCTGGCTTACATGTACATTAATTGCAAATATAATATTTATTTCTTTACAAGACAAGGTATATGGTTTTCTGTTCAAAGAAATAATTTTGAATATATCTCCTCATCTATAGGCAGAGTTAGTAGTTATGTTACATATTTAGCTGAAGTGCTGAACATAGATGAAATGACAAAAAAATATACCATAGGCAATTACTTATTAATACTATCGTATATACGTACAATGTATGCATTACATGTACATCAAGTTTTAGATTCAAAACAAGTTTACGCATTACACAAGACATTTAATGAAAAGTATATATTATCTAGAACGTTGTCACTGTAAAAATAAATTCTAGCTTAGTGAACAGAGTAATCATCACATAAAAACTGCATCTTATAATATCAAACGTAGCAGAGATAAATGATAATGGCTAAATAATACATGTGATGTACTTAGTATTCAATACAAAATTATAACTATATGGTTAACGTAAAATACATGCAAGACAGTTCTGAATACAAATTGTGTAAAATTTTATGACCAATGATGTTATGTTTTAACTATCTCAAGGTGACAATTTTTAGATGTTCTATATCCATTCGATTTTAACGTAGGTGAAGCCTAGGTGTAATGTACAAGTAAATGTATGTGGAGGATTTTTTCCCATGTGGTGACATTTTTCCCGTGTAGTGATATCTACTCGTGTACAAATCTTGAAAAGCATCACTAGTCGTTAAGTTGGTGTTTTGTTACGCTATAAAACTACCTTGGTAACTTTGATTCTGAATAGCAGTAAATAACATTGATTAAATCACAATATTTATGAAATATGCCAGTTGTAAGTTTTTATTCCATATAATAATACCGGTATGATAATATATTCCTATGATGATATTTGATGGTTTGGAGAGGCACACTTATTATTGTTTCTAGAACTCCAGTGAAGTTCTATAATAAGGCAAGGACTTTTTGAAAGATAAGTATATCAAAGTACACAATTGAGCATACGCAAAATCAAGATAATTTACAGTACATTGTATTTACATTTTTGAATATTTTTATCAAACAATATAGTAATGTTTAAATAACTAAACAATGATTGGGTATAAGGTATGTACAAAGATGTTGCATGCAAAAATACTAAAAATATACATGACATTGGTTAAATACTATTTTAGCCATGCAAAATTGCAAATAAAACAAAACTGAAACTTCTCTCTTATGAGCACAAACACACCAGCATGATAAAATGTGTATATGATGTTGCCTGTACGTTATAACTAGCTACAAACTATACAGTGTCAAATCACCTGTTGTTGAATGACCAGACCGAATTTTCCCACTACACTTGGATTCTGTTCAATAAATTGCACAAGTAAAATAATGTGAAGAAGTGTGCTGTTTCTGAAAGTATTCTGTCTCACCTAATTCATTTCAAAACCTTTACTAAAATTTTGACTATTTATTTCAACAGATTCTTGACAGTGGTTTACTAATTAGCAGTTAATTTTCGCGGGGATCATATTTTCGCGATTTTCCAGGTCATTGCTATGAGAAAATTTGATCCGCGAAATGTTGAGAAATGGTTTAATTATCTATAGCCCGAAATCCAAATAGCAAAAATTCCAAATTATAAAAATCTGATTTTCTCGTTTTTTTAAATGAAATCGCGAAAATCTCTGACCCGTGTTAATAGCCACCTATGTTACCTCAGATATAACAAGTTTAATATGCAAATAAACACTTTTCACATGAGTCATAAAATGTCAAAATAAATGAAATTGGCAATGTACAAAATGTTGTAGAAGTAGAATGTATGTTTGATATATATATATCTATTTAATTTCTGATGGAATATTATCGGCTAAATTAGCTATCCATACCGATTCCTTTCACTTGAGATTTTATATCATGTTGATGATGTGTGATACAGTGACCCCTCGATAATCCCAGAAAACTTTGTTCCTAGCCTAAACCATCCATATAACAATGGATTTTCCAGACTTCCTAATTATGTGTTTTTAGTCAATTTGTAATGTTACAATAATCCGTTCCCTGACATTTTCATCCCAACTGCGAGTTTTTCGGACTATCGGCGTCTGGCTTATCAGGGGTCCACTGTAGTTTAACCGTTTCACCAATGCATAGTTGTAATGACTTAATGAACCAGGTGAGACAAACATAAAGAAGCTGTCAGTACTATCAATTAAGATAAGAAAATTACAGGTTATACATAATTACGATTATCAGATATAAAATTGGGAGGAAATGTAACCTAACGTTATGTGGGCTGTGGCCATGTTATATTTTACAGTGGAGTTCCATTAATCTGAAGTTTGATAAAAATGTAAAAAAACTCCCTTCCCAGAAGCGTATAGTGTATTGATTAATATTAGATATTTTCTATTATATGAAGTTACAGTAAACTTCATGGGCAAAAGAAGTCATATTATCAGTATGTTCCAGGTACCAGATGATCCCTACAAAGGTATGTCTATAGAATACGAATGTTCAAATAGTAAATGTTCATATGATATAGAATTAACAATTTAAAGAAGACAAAGGATATACATAATAAACAATGAAGAATTTTTCCCGTGACTTTGTCTCAGTCCATACATTATAACATACACTTAGGGTTCGGAGAAAATTATAATTCAAATCGTTGTATGATCATGCAGTGTCAATCTTATTTTGTTCATTTTTTTTAGTTTTCCTTTTAGAATCTATAACCTCTTAAAATGAAATTCCACTGTATAATTAATGATTATCCTTTAAAGTAAGTAAATGGAGTTATGTTATATATGGAGACCGCTAGAAGCCATCCCTTAAACTGTAATAACTTGTAGCCTTACCCTGGTCCCAACCTGATCACAAGAAAATGTTTTACTTTCCCTACATTCAATGATGATATGGGTATGATATTTTATGTAAATCATATTGATCATAAACTTCACATAAATGTTCACACAGTTTGGTGATATAGCTGATTATCATTTGACCTTTAAGATGACCTTGCAATATGAAATGTAAATTTTCATGATTTCATGGTTACCATGGCGACATACTCACTTGCTGAAAGAGGATTACGTTCCGTTTTTGATCCACTTGTAGGGACCGCTGACTTAGGACGTTGAAAGTCGAGAGATGACCCAAGGGATCTGCGGGCTGACGAGACCCTGGACTGCTTGGGTGGGGCAGGAGACATCAGTGGGGAATCCAGGGAAGCGCTCAGTGGCCTTGGGGGTGGGGGAGTGGACGACCGATACAGATCACTGGTGTTCAGAGGTGGGACAGCTGATGTACGGTCAGATAGTGATTTAGGATGGCTCCTAGTAAAGAGAATACATACATGATGAGAAAAATTCTTTGAAACTGAAATTTAGTCCAGCTGAAATCTAAATAATTTTAATATGACATTTAATAAAATTATTCAATGCTTAAAGGCCCGGTCCCACTGGCGTTTAGGAAGATTTACGAATGCATTGCGCACAAAAGTGGCTGATATTCGCTGAACATACGCAATATTCGTAAATCGTACTTGTATCTGTCGCCAAAAAATCCGCACACGTCCGTAATTATCCGCAAAGGCGTGTTTTAACTTCCCAGGATTTTTTAACTGCACAAAATTTTGATTGCGTAAATCATTAGCATTAGATACGCTATTCGCTCGCAATATATACTCAATACATGCTTATTATATGCGTTGTATATCCGCTGTTATTCGTTGGTATACGCAACTGACAGGGTTTTGCGGTTTTATAACGAACTAGGACAGTATGTAAAACGAATAAATAGCGTACCTATCACGTTGACATCACGAATCAAAATAATTTGTAGCGAATGCATATTGAGTTCAGCGTTTATATTGCGTCTGTTTTGCATTTGATTTGAGAATAATTTGCGAATGTATAACAAACGTGTTACGTAAACTAGCCCTGCAGGTAGGGCGTTAGAATTGTACCTGCTGCCCCTATTGCATGATCGTAAAAGGCGACTAAATTTAGGATCTTATCTTTTCTCTTCTTCCTAACTGACTTTATCTTTCCTAATGCCTTCCTTGGCACCGCCTCACTTTTGGCCTTGAGTTGAGCGTTCGCCCCTGTGAGGAAGGCTCTGGGTTCTGTCCCCTGGCCGAGACACACCAAAGTCTATAAAAGTGGTAGTTTCTGCTCCTGCTTAGCGTTCAGCATACAGGGAGTGGGACGACTGGTTCGCCCGTTGTCAGTATAATGTGACCGGGTGGAGTGTGCTGCTTGGTGTCTTCGGCGGCATGCTTCAGTGATATAGCACTATAAAAAGGGCAACAGTTCCACTATACAAGAAGACACAACACGAACATACCGCAGTCTCCCAGAACACTCACCTCGCACAACATACACGCAACACACCGCATACATGGGAGGCCATCCTTACATGACCATGGCTGTTAATAGGACGTAAATAAATCAAACAAAAAAAAACAAACAAACAAAGTTACGTAAACAAAAACTACTGCATAAATAGAGCAAAAATGGACATATCTATCTATTATTTCCAGAGAAGTTATTATTTCGAGAAGTACAGGTGTAATAATGGGTCCTCGGCAATCCAACAACATATCAATCAAATTGTTCATGTCATGAAATTAATTCAAAGACAGAAAAGAAAAAGTTTTTTTGTTTTGATTTGAATTTGAAGCAGACTGGACCTTCTTTGTATCTGGATGATGTAGGATGAAAGTTGCAGCATGCTCATCTTTGCTGCAGTCGTGTTGTTGTGAAAAGCGATATTGAAAGGCCCGAGCGCTTCTTTTCCTACCGTAATTCAGATGCGCAATACAGCCGTTCTTTCCGCTACATCTGCGCGATGCATTATTAATAGATTTGTAATATTTCCGTAACAATCGCAAGACTTCCGATCTGTTTCCTCTATATATGCGTCATATATTCGTAATTGTTTGTTACGTATCCGCATTGTTGGATAATCTTACCAATTGTACCCCTCACGGTAGAGCATCCGTTATCGTATTCGTTTTTATTCGTGAAATATCCGCATTTGTTCATAATAAATTCGCAGAATATTAACATATTCGTAATTTTGTTGCAGATGACAACGAACGGCCAAAATTTGTAAACTGAATTCATCCGTAATTAATCCGCTCTTCGGTGGAACCGGGCCTTAAGTAATGCAAATATAATTTACTAACACTACAATTGTCATATTCAAACTAAATTTTCTAATTTCTGTATCCATGTAAAAAAGCACAAAAAAGAAAAGAGTTTCTTTTCTCTACTCCGTATACGAAGACAACTTTACCTAGAACATCGTTTGAGTGACTCAACTTCCTTTTTCCATGACAGGTTAGAACACTCATCCCTTAGTTCCTCCACCTTGTTCAGGCTCTCCCGTCCACGACTAGCCTCCTCCTTCAGTAGGCGGATATCTTCACTCTATAGGCATAGAATCATGTCAGAATTGTCTCTTAAACCATAGGTATTTAGCACGCTGATAAGTCAAAAACCCACTATAGACTAATATATAGAGAAAGGTAATGCACTCCTCCGTGACGTAAAATTGGGTTAGTTCAAAGTGTTGTAAAAAAGTATCTAGACCAGATATCTTCACTCTATAGGCATAGAATCATGTCAGAATTGTATCTTAAACTTTAAGATTTGCATTATTACGGAATAACATTCAGTTATTATCAATACAGATATACATATAATCAGATCTCTTTTACTTAAAGTTAACAGAACTATGCATGCCAACACTTCTCTGAGTATTCAAATTAATATAAATTGAAAATAAACATATAGCTAAATACTTTGATTTAATCAGTCTTCGAATACAGGAACTATATTTTCTGAAAATTCTTTAGTAAAATTCTTTCAGTAAAGCTGAGAAAATGGTTGTAAACTCAATGAAGAGCTTAATATTCTGCGTACACTGACCTCCCACGATTCAGGCTGGTCCTGGTCAAGCTTTCCTTTCTCAGAAAAGTAATGGTACCGGCCGCCTGTGTTCCGGGCCAGATCACACATGAACTGGTTAGCCTCGGTGTCGTTACAGTTGAAGGATATGGTGTGTACGGGCACGCAGTGCTGCATCTGTACCTGTGCGATGATGGCCCGAGGAGGCTGTAATATAAAGTTATAAAGTTAATATCAATGGTACTTGTAACAGTCGATCTTATTTCGACAGCAAAACCTGTGTTTGTTCATACAGAAATTAAACTAGTACACAAAATTTTACAGTTGTGCGTAAGGTTTCCAAGCTTACCAAGAGCTCTTACTAGTTATAATTGTGGATTATTAGGTGTCATAAAAATTATCATTATGATAAATATATATATGTGTATATGTAGTGGTTACCTGGTCAGGTCTTCCATCAGTCAGCAGATATATGGCCTGAGTACCCGGGTCAGATATAGCGAACTGTAGGGCTGCGTATGTATTGGTGGAGCCCCAACAGCTTAGTCCTTGTATCCACTTCCAGGCTCCCTTCAGACTCTGTTCGTTCACCTCCACCAAACGATTCTGCCACGATATGGCCTTAGAGTTGAAGGCTACAAGATTAAACTTCATCTTGTGTCGTAGTTGTTCCTGTAATGTAAAAAGTGATTTATTTGTAATTCGTTTACTACAAAATCTTTATACAATCACCCAATAATTACAAGTTGAAAATCCTTGTACATGTATAGCTTGCCACTCTCAATGTAACCCTAGAGTACATGAATGGGGATCCGGAGTTGGGTTGATGTTTATACAACAGGCTCTTTATACAGCACCAATGAGCCCAACGACTTTGACCTTGATCGTTTTGAAATTATTCTAAATTTTCTTTCTTTTGAAAACAGTCAGATTAGTCTGTACTTTGTACATATATTTGGTACGCGGCTGCGGTAACACTGTAAAGGTGCACAATGGGTTACTTCAGAGAGATTATTTATATTAAGGTTCATGTAATGGCTTTAAACAGTGATATTTTGCAAGCCTAAAACGCATTACTGTGCTGCAATTGAACAGAACTAATTTCATTACTTGTTGGTATATACCCTGGCTAACTGTCAGTCTTACTGTTGATATGTAATTTGTGGAGCTGCGTGTAAAATACAGTAAAATATGAGAAAAATGTATAGTTCTGGAGAAGACATAGAACTCGTGTGAATTGCATTGATGGAACCAAATAATCATGCCATCGTGTTCAGTTGTGAATATGCCAGGTACTCCAACAGTTTGTTTGGCAAAATCGGACCAGCAAATAGCGCAGGAGCCTAGTGTAGTAAATGCAAATGGCTGCTATAAATGGCGGATCGAAAATATCGCGTATAAGAAGTCATCTCAATTGATACAAATGTTTTTATAGACACCAAAAGGTACTCTGAACATAACAAGAAGACTCTTCACGAAAAAAATAGTTCAAACAATCTGTTTGGGGCGAAAAATGCAAATTTCCGGAAAGAGCCTCAAAGTCCACATTTTAACTATTTTTTTCGTAAATATTCTTCTTGTCATGTTCAGAGTACCTTATAGTGTATATAAGAGCACTTGTATCAATTAAAATGTCTTTTTATATGCTATATTTGTGACCCGCCATTTAAAGCAGCCATTTGCATTTACAACAATAGGCTCCTGCGCTATTCGCTGGTCCGATTTTGCCAAACAAACTGTTGGAGTACCTGGCATAGTCACTACTGAACACGATAGCATGTTTATTTGGTTCCATCAATGCAATTCACACGAGTTCTATGTCTTCTCCAGAAATATACATTTTTCTCTTATTTTACTGAAGTTTACAAGCAGCTTCACAAATTACTTATCAACAGTAAGACTGACAGTTAGCCAGGGTATATACCAACAATTAATGAAATTAGTTCTGTTCAATTGCAGCACAGTAATGCGTTTTAGGCTTGCAAAATATCACTGGTTAAAGCCATTACATGAACCTTAATGTTAAATTACAGCCACTGTACAGAAGTGTAAGGACTTACCTGCATTAGGATGAAAAGCTTATCCTTGACGAACTGTATACTAGGAGACATTGAGGATGAGGTGTCAATGAGGATATAAATCTGATCCTCAATCACTGTTCCAAACAAGGCACGACTTCCCTGGTTCAGCCAGTCCACACTGTAACAGGAAACAAGGTCCTGATAATTGATTATACACATAACATAAGAAACTGGTGATGGATTGTACATAGAAAACAAGGCCCTGATCATGGATTGTACACATAACATAAGAAACTGGTGATGGATTGTACATAGCAAACAAGGCCCTGACCATGGATTGAACACATAACATAAGAAACTGGTGATGGATTGTACATAGAAAACAAGGCCCTGATCATGGATTGTACACATAACATAAGGAACTGGTGATGGATTATACACAGAAAACAAGGCCCCGATCATGGATTATACACATAATATAAGGAACTGGTGATGGATTGTACACAAAAAACAGGGCCCTGATCATGGATTGAACACATAACATAAGAACTGGTGATGGACTGTACATAGAAAACAAGGCCCAGATCATGGATTGAACACATAACATAAGAACTGGTGATGGATTGTACAAAGAAAACAAGGCCCTGATCATGGATTGTACAAGGAATTTATTAACTTAGATTTCGTCATAGAAAAGCATAATAAAAGTTAAGGAAAAAGTCTTAGGGAGCCTTCCTTAAAATCTGTAATGCTTTTCTTATAAGAATTTTAAGTTAAGGGATTCCTTTAATTTAAGGAATGTTCATGAAACTGGACCCTGATCATGAATTGTACACACAGCATAAGGCCCTGATCATGAATAGTACACACAACATAAGGCCCTGATCATGAATTGTACACACAACACAAGGCCCTGGTCATGGATTGTACACAGAAAATAAGGCCCTAATCATGGATTGTACGTATAACATAAGGCCCTGATCATGTATTTTATGTATCAAAATCACTGAAAACCAGACATTAAGACCCCAATAAAAGGTTTGTATCAAAAGACATATAACATAAGGTTTATTGATGATGGATTGTACACAAAAATTATGAATTATGATTATGAAAGCATGAGTTATATGTATCAAAATCTCTGAACACCTGACACAGACCCCAATAATAATTTGTATGAAAGGTCTGTGACAGTTATGCATAACTTGTATTTGAAGAGAGTAATTGTAATTATAACCTTTGCACACAGAAGATTAGGCCAGCAAATTGGCCTATTTGCAATTAAGAAAAACACTGTAAAAAGCTGTAATATTTGCTAACAATAACTTTTATGACACCTACCGCTGATGGAAAGCCTGTATTGCCACATTCATCTTTTGTTCGTAACTGCGGTGGATCTCCGGTGTAACTTGTACGTGTACTACTCCTCCGTCTTTCCACCGTACCACAGGAAATCGGTCACAGTACTTAGCATTCATCAACTTAGGCTTACTTACCTATAGAGGAGAAAATCAAACTATTTTCATGTACAACATAACGTACATGTTATAGCATTCCTTGTATGTTTAACTGTGTGTTCAGCTAACTCTGGCCATTGATAAATGAACACTGTGGTTCATTATTATGGTCTATAATATACAATATACCTCATTGTGATACCAGATCACTTAAATGTCCAGTACACAATACTGATTTCATCAGGTATTTTTATACTTGATGAAGCTGAAATAGGAAACCTCTTATACTAACTATGGTCTTGAAGGCAGATTACATGAAAGTTAAATTTTTGTTGAGATCAATTTATTGATGTTGTGAGATACGGTATCAATGTGATCACAAAATATTCATCCATGAAATTATAAGCAATGAGTAAATTAATTATGATCTACCTATCTTGTTATATATGTGGAGCTGATAGCACTAAAAGCATCAGTTGTGTATCACATGTATTACATACAGTCGAATCTGTCTAAGCAATCACTCAAGGGAAATTGAAAAGTAGTCTCTTAATAGAAAGTGGTCTCTTAATAGAGTAGCTCAGGTTAGGGAGGATATATAGTTTGATGATTTAAAATATGAGTTGTCATTTACTGTTCATGAATAAAGTATAATTTAGTGTATTATAAACATTTATGAAATATTTTGAAATAAAATAAATATAGAAAAAATTTAACAAATCTTTAAAAAATCAGTTCAGTACGTATATACTTACAGCATCAGTGTGTGTATTGTGGTCAGGTTTCTGTTTTAAGTTTACCACACCATCCATATGTTTGAATGCTACACCAGCGAGAACGTCGTACAACTCAAGTCGTCTAGCGGTCAGTCCGAATTTCTTCAGCCATTCTTTAGAGCTCATATACTGCTCGTCCGGATCTGTAGACTGAGTCCTCTCTATCACCGATTCTACAGAAAAGTCCAACAGACAACGCGTTGAGAAAAATATGAATATCCTGACACATAATTAACATGATAAGGTGAGTAATAAACAAAAGACTACAACAATGTTGTACTGTACATTAATAATTAATCCAGCGTCGTCATTTGCAAAGAAAACGGCACGCCTATTGTTTTTCTCCCACGGATCAGTTTCAATGTTTTAGGGGATGACTAAGAACACAATGGCAAGGGTATTTGATCTCTAAGTGCTGACTTATGTATTAAGGTGTCATTATAGTGCTTTATTGTCACTGAAAGAATTAGTAGTATATATACTGTTGAGTTTTTACAGGTAGTTGGGCGTAACTGGACAATTACGTTTGTGCAGAATCCATTCAGTCAGAATTAGAGGCCACAAGCTTTTAGGCACTACTAACAACTTAAGTTAAATGTCCCTAGTTAATACCAGTTATTCGTAAAAAAATATCATTTTTTTTAGCATCATTTAAGTGTGTAATGCTTAAAATTAGAAAATATAAATATATAAAAACTTAGAACAAAATGGATAAAAATGAGGATGATAACATACTATTTAATTTTTGTATCAAACTAACAAGGCTTTACCAATCAGTCAATTGTATCAGTTTAGCCTTAACTGGACAGCAGCCAAATTACCTTTATTATTTATACCTTACTGATTATATCTAAATATCCAATTACAGGTGTGTGTGTGTGTGTACACAAGGACAGACCACAATACCCTTTGATAACTTTGATCAGAAATTAGGATGATGGTCATTTCGGATATATACACAAGGACATTGATTCTTTTCGCGCTATCTGACCAAAGTTCTATCAACATCCAATAGAAACCATAGTATTCTCAAACGAAAGGCCTATTTACTATATGTGACATAACTGTTTTGACAAATACAATGTATATGTAAATTTTTGAAAAAAAAAGAAAAACTGTTCATTGAGCATGTACATCACTAATACATATTGTAATGCACTGTCAATAAGCCATGTGCACTTTATGCATGCATGTCTATAGTATGTATAGTGACCTCCTGTTACATACTTGTATATCTGACAGTGGAATAAAATCTGAATCCAAATCAAGTGTAAATGCATTTTATCTTAGTGTTAAAGGGTCGCCAAGAAAAAAATAAAATACTTTTTACTAAATTATATAATGTATGCTTTATATCATTAAATTGATAAAATAAGTACATACATTTTTTTGTATTTAATTGCACTTTGTGTGAATATAATTTTGAAAGTTTTCAGATCATAATTAGGACATACATGTACTTATAGTTGGTCGATTTCTGTGTCCACAGACAAACCAACCTACAATCAGAAATCAGTATTCTAAGTACCTCCTGACATCACCTCAACTTCATTGCAATAGGGTATAATTAGGATGTTTCTAATCAATTAGGACATACCTATGTAGAATTAATAAGGACATACCTAGGTAGAATTAATAAGGACATACCTATGTAGAATTAATAAGGACATACCTATGTAGAATTAATAAGGACATACCTATGTAGAATCAATTAGGACATACCTATGTAGAATTAATAAGGACATACCTAGGTAGAATTAATTAGGACATACCTATGTAGAATTAATTAGGCCAAACCTAGGAAGAATTAATAAGGACATACCTAGGTAGAATTAATTAGGACATACCTAGGTAGAATTAATTAGGACATACCTATGTAGAATTAATTAGGACATACCTATGTAGAATTTATTAGGACATACCTATGTAGAATTAATTAGGACATACCTAGGTTGAATAATTAGGACATACCTATGTAGAATTAATTAGGCCACACCTAGTTAGAATTAATTAGGATATACCTATTTGTATTTTAGGTTCAGGGACCTCCTCCATCAGGGCCTGGATTTGGGAGAGATTGTTCTTGGCATCTTCCAGTTCCTCGAACAGAAGGATGACATCTTCCCTCATACCCGATCCTGGGGGTATGCCACCGTAAGTCTTCTTCTTCAGAAGGATGTTGGCCTTATTGGTACGAGGGTTTAATGGCTCTCCCTCATAGGAGTCCATCTCCATGATCACAGCATAGGCATGGAATCTGGTCAAATGGCATATACATCAATGTAAAAATGGTAATAACATTGTTGTAATCATCATTACATTTTCACCAGATAACTCCACTGCTTATCAATGAAAAAAAACCCATTCAGGTCATGATCATTATTTTGTGAATAAAATGATAATATATTGCAAAATATGGTATAGGATGACATATTATACTAAATGGTTTTAATTAAGCATTGGTGTCACAATTTTCTAGATTCATTTGGGGTATGAACAAAATTTTGTTTGCGAACTGAGCAAGTCCTTGACTACTTGATAAAATAGTTTTTGAATGTACAATTCTTTTGATTTCAACACACAATGTTGATGACTCTATTGTGACATAGTGATAATAATATCTGGTTTTCCTGCCAACCTCAGTTTTCTTCCATACAAGTATGAAGAAAAAAAATTGGCTAATCAGAATGTTGTATTTAGTATGATAACAAAGAAAAGCTATTTACTATTAAACAGATACTGAAGATACCTACTTGCCACCTGTACATGCAGCAAAGTCTCGGAGAAATCGCACGGTATCTGAACTTCCACAGTTATAAGAAACACAGTGAACTGGGATCTTACGCTTCAACGCCATCACCTGGAAAACAATAGTCATGGCATTCATTGTTTGGAACTGGTCAAAAGAGCTACCTGGTATTTTGTTAGGTAAAATTAACTAACTCACCTTTTCTTTCATGATTTCTTTACAGGTGTCAATAGAAGTTCCTTCTGTAAAGAGGTATACAGCTTCATTCTGAAAAATGAGATACATATACAATTAAGATTCTTAAAAATGTCATTGACTTTTTTCATTCAACATTTGGATTTGGTTTTAACTTACTCAATGAACAGGTAACAGAAAAGTATCAATATGGTTCAAAAATGTAAAAATCTACATCATGAAATTATTTTCGCAGTTAATGACTTTTACTTAATTTACAAATGTGACAGATACAAATAAAACAGAATTACATTTTTGTCCTCCATTGCCTTAAGAACGGCCTCACAAGCAGCAGACCGTGACACAGACTGAAGACGGTCTATTGACCACACCCAATCAACAGCGCCCTGGATGGTGTCAAAGGTCACGGGTACGCACTCTTCCTGATAGCTAACCAGATCGTCCACAGCTCTGAAAGATCACCACTGAGTTATTTGACCACAACTAACATAGCTGTTGTATGTGTTTTGTTTTAAAATTGATTTCAATTCATACATTTATTTTGTATACTGTGGAGCCTACATGTATTCATATTCTGCATTAGAATATTACAAAGTTATATCTGGCCTTGCGTAACATCATGCTTTTCAGACAAAAAAGTGTGTGTTTCGCTCATGAAATGATGACATCACAATGAATACCTACTCATAAGGGTGGTAACTCTGTAATATGCAAAGACAGAATAAAACCTAAATCAGTGTCCTTACCTTATATCCTTATTTTTTGTGTGTTGAATACATATCTGATCAAATTTGTTTTTTGTAACTTAATTAACATTTGATAACCATGCATATAATTTTCTGAAAGAATTAAACTTTCTATATACATGTACAGTCACAGTTAATTTTTCTATCCTGATGATAAAAATAATGTGTAGATATATAGAGATTGAACAGTATTTTGATTGCGTTAAAGGTGGTATGAACGCAATGGGATACAGACATATATTCAATGTAGCGCGTTCAGAATTGTCTCTATAGCTGGCAATCTTACCTGATGAGGTTAAATTTAGCCACTTGTGTAAGTTGTTCAAAGATGACCCTTTCTAGTGCTATTTTGTACTGGTCAAACTGCTGTGGAGACATATTCCTGATGTCCAGCACAATGGTCACTGCTTTTTCTTCAATCACTCCAAACAACCGTCTGCTCTCTGTCGTCAGCCATTCCAGCCTCCTTTTGTAGAGAGCTATAGCCTGGAGTAGTCTCCCTTCCAACTGTTTCAACATCTGACGACTACATGTCACCTGTTATAAGATGTATAACTTTATATACACATGTGCTATTCATGTACATATGCAAGGTTATTCTTTAATGTAAAAGACAATAACTACATGTAAATCAAATTGATTCAAGACACATTTTTTTGTAACTTATCTTTTCGAAATAAACATGACCAGAATTTTTATTCGTTCTCATAATTGTTATACCGGTATTTCAAATTTTTGCTCAAAATTGTTCTTGCTGTTATTCTAAATGACATATTTTATGTCATGCATTAATTAGTAAGGCAAACCTGACTTCGAAATATAAAACACTGGACTGTGAGTCTGAGACCTGGCATTTACCAAAATATACATTAAAGGCCCACAACCTATTTCCAAAACTACAGTACATGTTTATACTTATAATTTTCAAAATTGGAATTTAAAACAAGATTGATAATTTGATAAAAAATATCAACAGACAGTTATCACTGCAATTATCATCACCATCTTAACAATTAAATAAACCTAAATAAAATATTAATTTTCATAACGCATGATATCATATATACTTCTGCCATATTGTCCAAATTGCATTATATGTGTGTTAGACAAGAAACAGCGAAATATGTTTTCACATTTACATAAATAATGCCAGGGATTTTGTATTTGTTTGGTGTTGTTACCTCATCTTAGGCCATCAATGATTTTATTATGTTATTGTTTTTAAGAAACTTTAAATTTTGTTTGATGAAGGTAGTGAGCCTTTAAAGAACATTTCTTTGGTTATAAGGTACATAACAGAATAATTTTTGATACTGTAAAGAACTAAATTAAAATCTAAATTAAAAAGTTAGTAAAAACATGTTACTTTGTAATAAATGGTAACTGTGTAACAAATGTAATTTCAGAACATCTACATTTATGGCTTAAGATGAAGTAAAAACAAATCCTGTGAAAATCTATGTGAACAGAGAAGGTTCATTTCCATGTTTTGCCACGTGATGTTGTGATATAGTCAACTACCACAAGGTATTTGGAAAAATGTATCTCATAAGAATTGTCCAGAAAGTAATGACAAGTATAATATTAACTGTTTATACAAGCTAATAACATTTGAAACGATACATAATTATCAAACTCATTTCACAGTTGAACTTTTAAGATTTAAAGTCATTTTGGAAACGTAATTTGACCTTTAAAGCATGCACCAAATTGATTACAATTCAGCAGATCTTGAAAATGACTTACATTGAATGTTTTCCCATCACTAGGGCTAAAAATCTTGCTGAATAAGCCGGAGCTGTATCGAGAACTAATTGGTCGCTTCAATGATGAGTCATATTCTGTAAAGAAAGACAGATTATGGTATAGTAAAACCTGAATGTAATTATAGTATTCATTTTTTCTGTCATACCTACAGGTGTAATACTGGTTTATCCCCAGCAATACAATCATGTCATCTGAGGCTGTGACTACCCATACACATGCAATACAACCTTGTGATGTCACTGCATCAACAAATTTACTTTTTATCATAAGAATTTTAACGTTGATTTCAAAAAATAAGCTAGTTTTAATATTTAAAGGATGCAAACAACAGGATTTGTATTAAATTATCATGCAATTTTCAAATATGGAGAAATGTCTTGCATTTGCGGTTTTCTTATAACTTATTTCTCAAAATGCCGGGATATCATAATTATAAAGTTCTAACAAGGGCAATTACGTCAATCAAGCAAAATAGAAATATATTTGCAATTAGTCTTTAATTTCTTGTGGTCAGTTTGGTCAAGCAAAAAAAAATATGCCTGTCTTTCTTGTGGTCAGTTTGCATTGGTCAGGAAAAATAAAAATCAACAGATTAATCAGTTACAGTTTGTCACTGAATGATTCATTGAGTGTAGTAGTTGTGAGGTCATATAAATTTGATCAATGCAGGTAACTTAGTTATACCATCATTCATTGAGTGTAACCAGCCCAGGTAATATAAATTTGATCGATGCAGGTAACACAGTTATACCATCATTCATTGAGTGTAACCAGCCCAGGTAATATAAATTTGATCGATGCAGGTAACTTAGTTATACCATCATTCATTGAGTGTAACCAGCCCAGGTAATATAAATTTGATCGAGGCAGGTAATAGAGTTATACCATCATTCATTGAGTGTAACCAGCCCAGGTAATATAAATTTGATCGAGGCAGGTAACGCAGTTATACCAGCTATACCTACAAAGACTATTGAGACAATGTCGGCCACTGATACCAGTATATTAGGTATCAATCATTCAGTAGATAAGGCGAGATTGGTAATCCTTAGTCTACACCTGGGTTAACGAGTCATTGGAAACATATACAGGTGTCTGTACAGGTACATATATACAGGTATCTGTACAGGTATCATGTGTACTGCGGTAAATTCATTTCCAAGGCAAACATAAACCAAAGCTTAAATTGTCAGCTTACACTGTATTATAAATATTATACTACATTGTGGTATTAAAACTTCTTTAAAAGCATTTAAATGCTGATTCAATATCATTTAGCATTTTCCTTTTGAAATGAAATACTGTATACATTCATGTATTAATTTTTAATGTTAAAATATGTTTCATTGCTGCAAAGCTAACCAATTCTGTATGTCTATGAATGTAAACAGCAAGCGAGTCTGTTGATAGTGTTTTTGTCGTGAACATTTAAAACAGCGCACAACAGTATTGACACAGAGACATATAAACTGGAGAATCATTAAATTGCCTTCCATAGAAATTGAAATTGAGCAGTACTACATGATTTAACCACCATTATTTTGAATCAATTTCTAACAGGGATTAATGCCTTCTTTTATATGGAAACTATAACAATTTATAGAAGTGCTTAAAGTGGGTTTCAATAACTCAATGGTAAGGAATATTCAGTTCAGTTAAGTTTTTTTTTTCAACATTAAAATGAATAGTCGGGCAAAGAAAACCAGTCTAAATGCGTTCATTGGCCTTCCAAAAGTTCTCACATATTAATACGACGGTCAAGTTCTGCTTACATTTCCCAGTTCTGACCATTGAAATAAACAAAAGTTGAAGCATTGAAAGCGAGGCTGCGTGGAAATGTAACCACCGATATAGTCAGCCGGGAGGACGTTTTAGGATTCCTATACTTAAAATTAATTTCTTCGTACACAGACAGATTTTGACAAGAGATATTCAATTTCTATTTCATAAGAAATTATACTGGATACATTCACACCATTTTTACCGACTTTAGCCATTCTTGCCCGACTGTTCACTTTAAGATAATGCTTCAATAAAAGTAGAAGTATGCTAGAAAAGTGTTATACTTTTTAATCTGTTTTACTAGAAAGTACACTGAAAAAATTTAAATGAATATATTTCTTGCAAAATAAGAAAATACCCAAATCAATAATAAAAATGTCTTAACCTTGCCAATAGTTTTTGTCTTTTAACATCATAAATATATAAAGTAACTATTTTTTATGGAAGGATTCAGTATTTCAAAATCCATGTTTATGATGGAAGTATTTATATGACATGCATACAATCGGGGTTTCCATCAGGTCTATGCTGCTATCAGTTCCCCTAACTCACTTATTATATATAAAATCATTTATTTTCCTTGTGGATTTATCAACTTTTTCCAATGATCCTTCCAAAAATATTGAAATTCAATGTATAAGACTGAGAGGGTCAACTAAAATAATGCGACTTGAATTTCTCTTGCAATCACACATACCTTACCTACACCGTATGATCATATGTACTTTTACTCATTCACCCTGAAGACACATTTGAACACTTCTGATTCAAAGACTGGAATACATGTAGTTCGTTATGAATTTTCAGGGGTAATTGATTTAAAGATTTGGGTTAATCAATGGAATAAGCTCATTAAGCATGATCCCCATATAATTAAAGAGGTGCAGTATTTGTTGACTCATTCATATATGGTAGTATTGGTAATAAGGCCAAATAAAAAATAAACTTGTTTCCGGTAACACCCTTTAATATTAAATGATGGGTTACTATGTAGGGATTTATTACTATAGCTACTTTATTGAATTTTTTTTTCTTCATTCCAGTCTCTCATTCATATTATTAGTTACACAGTTTGTTAGTGACCTAATACGGAAAAATATTGGGTCTAAAATAAACTCGCCTCGCCCGATACATATTTATTTTAGACCCAATATTTTTCCGTATTAAGCCACTATCAAACTTTGTAACGAATTTATCCTGTCGAAGACCCTTTCAATGAAGTACATTATAACTGCAAAATGCAATTATGTACTGAGTATCATGGAAACCAAAACGACTCAAAACTTAAAGCAATTTTCACCTCATTGAAGACTCGAATGCATTGTCATGGTCTATTTCTGTTAAATAAACCTAAATAAGTGTTTCTGATTTCGGTTTGCTTTGAAAGTGGTCATCAGCGCTATTATTCAAACATTTTGTCTCTATCTCGTTGAGTGCCGTCGTCGCGAAGCGTTACTTGACCGCCATCTTGTTGCTAATGACGTTAGGGGCAAAGAACGATAGCTCTATCGTCCAAACCTGATACGATTTCTATATATTGGATATCATGTGACGTCATTTTAACCAATAGGAATACAAGATTCTTGCCTGAGGCGGGATAAATGGTAGTATTGGTCATATTAAATAATTAATATCTTTACATTACAGTTCAAGTACAAGTTCTATTTGAAATCAGAAAAAATTACTCTGAAAATAGCCAAGTTGACTTTGGTTACACTATACTTTAAGGTATATGTTAGGTTAAGTTAAAAGACTTTGCACTAAAATGTATCCAGGGATTCTTAAAATGTTATTAGGATACATGAGTATGTCACAATAAAGTTTTTGTTGTATCTGTATCGGGGCCCAGTGAAACATATAAATATGTGGTTCAGTCCCAGTAACAAAAAATGCTATCAATGGCGTGATGGTGCAGCCTAAAATAAACACTCAACATGCACAATATAATAGCCAATAACAGAAAAAAACTGCACAGACAAATTTAATCATTGTGGAAACATTTTTTAACATACCGTCACTATGTTTAAATCCTATAGTTGGAAGAATCTGTTTGAGGCTGATTTTATTCTTCTTTAAACCGTAATTTTGCAGCCATTTTTTAGTGGATATAAGGGACCGAACATCAAGTTCCCATTCTTTGCTGGGGGTCTTCTTCTCACTGATAGCTGGGTCATATTCCACATCTTGGGTCACCAATGGGGTCGGAGTTGGAATGTCAAAGGTCACACCTGGCATATGACACAAAGGAAAATACCTTGCAATACTATAACTATACACACAAAATACATATACTGTAGATGACAGGTCATTAATAAAGATACCTACATGTATCTATTTGTAAACTTCTATTAAAATTGATAAAAACATATTTTTTTCAGGCATTCATGGAATTGATAAATATATATATATACCTGACCTCAGATGAGACATAAGTACAAGGTATTAAAATGAAATACATATACAATTAAAATGTTTAATTTAGGTAAATTTATATAGTGTTGACTGCATTTTGAAATTATGTAGAAATAGTATTACATGTATATAATATTTGTTTTACATTTAAAAATTTTGATATAGACTCAATGGTTCAAAGTTAATAAGCTTTATAAAGTCTAAAAAGTACATAATTCATTTATATTTACAATTTTACCTATAACTTCTGTAATATATATTTGTTTCTGAAAATTGTCAAAAATTGAGACTTTATCGAGTGTTAATTGAAAAGCTTTGCTAAAGATATTTTACCAGCGAAGCAAACTTATTAAATCTACAAATTTGTTATTACATGTAAACTTTGATGGTTTATTCATCTATCAATATTTATTTGTAATAATTTCCTTTTAATATTACCAGTAAATAAATAGTAAACTGTCAGTCATTCCCATAACACCTGGTCATGTCACACAGCCTATTTTTTTCTTCTTCATAAACTTTAATAGACTAGTGTAATATGTAAATTTTGATGATACAAAAATGACATAGGTAAAGCATGATATACTGTCAATAAGTCCCACCTTTTGGTGACTGTGAAATCAGACCTGTCACTGTATATTGACATGAATTTTGTGATGTCACAATAACCTAGAAGGATGGACTAATCAAAGATATATATTGACTTAAATTGAAAAAGCCATTAGAGGCAATTCAGTTGGTGATTCTAATCCATAGACTTTATCATTCAGTATTTGGAAATATGCTATTGAAGACTGAGCAGGGGTTGATACTAGCAGTTGCAGTGTCCCTTTGCCTTAGACCATATAATTATAATTATATTACAACTATATATACATACCACTAAGAGTTTTAGTCTAGTACTAGTGGTCTCAATAATTTTTTTTTTATGATAGGATTACAATGAGATGTATTTTTTTTAATTAACTCTTAATTATAATTAACCAGAATCACAGTTTTCAAAACAAATGAATCCAGTATTTATTATTATCATTAAAGTTTATTATATTAATGCAGATAATAAAATGTATACTGAACACATAAGGTAAAAAAGAGAACAATCACAAATCTGAAATGCAGATAGTAATAAAGTACAATTATGGACAAATGTCATAATCATAATCATCAATCAAGTATAGGTTATTATCATGTAGAGATTTATGTACATTTACATTATGTATTTCGTGTTGATGCTGAAGATGATGATGATCCTATATGCATCCTGATAGTTATTTACCTTGTTTTGACATGACGGTTATGGTGATACAGTTCAGGAATGATAAAAGTTATTAAATGTCCAAATGATAATTAATGTGAGTTTGTACTGTATAAGATTTGACTAGCTATAATATTGTTACTATCATAGCAAAAATATCAGTGGTTTTACCTTGAATAATTCACTCTAAATACACAATAACATGTTAAAATTCTTAACACATTTGACACCTCAGGGATTAAACAACTGATACGTTTGATCTATTATGAAAAGTAGCCTCTTGACTATCTACTGGCATGCAGTTGTATTTCTGCTACTATTATTTTATTTGTTAGCGCACACTTTGAACGATAACCTTACCTTCAGAGTATGCGTTTTTCTTGTATGGTTCGCATGCCATCAGTTTTGCAGCCATCTTTTCTCTTTAGTGTCTGATGTTTCGCGGTGATAAGACAAATGTCACACTTTCCCTCTCACAATGTTTTCTTTTACACCCAGCTTCAAGACGTCAATGCCTCCCAAGTTAATAAAACTTTCGTTTAAATTATCCACGTGTAATTAAAGACCCGTCTACATCACAGGTAAAGCCAAGGTAGCGTGAAATATCTTTCACTTTCAGTGTCGACCTGTAACACGCCAACCCATATCATGTTTTCCACACCTCAAACCTGCCAACAGCCGCCATCTTGTTTACACCGTAGTTGCCTGGGAGTAAGGTGCCCCTTCGAAAAAAATAAAGTTGAATAGATACGGAATAAATAAGCATAAATGGCTTTATTTTAAAAATAATTTAAACACGATATTTTGGATGTTATTTATGTGATTTATGATTTTATTATTTATTCTTCAAAAAATTGTAGATTAGACGCTTGTTTTTCACCACTGAGATTCATCCCTGTTACAAGCATACACTTGACCCAACTCGCAAAATTACAAAACAAAACAAAACTGATGACGTAAAACGCAAACTTGATGCCGGAAGAGAAACATCGAAATGGCGAACGCACTGAAGTTGTGCTGTGATGTTGTTCGGTGGTTTCCAGTCGTGTTTATCACGGCCGTGGTTGTATGGTCGTATTATGCATACGTTGTCCAACTGTGCGCTTGTAAGTTTCACGATGATCGTACTACAGTTGACCACTAGATCTAGGACATCATCGATTTCCAAAAGTTGGTGCATATGATTTGACATTTCTGGATATTTTGGTCTATTTTTGAGTAAAATCGATTATGTCTCCTTGGTAGACAATGTAGCTAACTTGGTATTGATTTCACGATAATAACTTGCTGGCAAAAATGCTATTCGTTATCTGAACATTGACATTATGTCCATAAAAGCCTTAGGTTTTAGAATTCGGATCACATGATTTTCCCAAACTGTCAAGCTTATTCGGTTATTCACGTGACAGCAATTTGCAAAAGCCTTTGACAAAGTTTTACATTCTCACCTTCCTTTATAAACTTAATTACTATGGTATTGACACACAGACCCTAAACTGGATATCTTCTTTCCTCTCCAACCTAACTCAAACAGTCCCTAAATGGTGATAAATCCAGTACTGTACCGGTGTGACCTCTGGTGTCCCTCAACAGCTAGTGCTCGGACCAATTCTCTTTCTGATCTATATTGATGACCTTAGTGAATACATTTAACACAGTACCAATTCCCTTCTTTGCTGATGACAGTATAATTTACAAACAAATAAACTCTGCTGACGACAAACACAAACTCCAACAAGACATTAATGCAGAGCCAGATGGTAACAAACTATCAGATCTGTAATTAGAACAGTTACCCGCAGACTATCATCTCTTCAGAGACCATGGACTCCTACAAATCTGCCATCCTGGTCACTTATCTAGCACTCACATTCCACTAAAACAAATTTAAAAAAAAAAGTGTATACATAATTTTGGAAAGAAAAAAAAAAAGAAAAAACAGCGGATGACATATAAACTTCATCATGAAGGTTTGTCATTATCCCCGAAGAAGTAAGCCAAGGGAAAATAAATCAGCATCCCCTCTGCCTTCAACAACGGCAATGAAAGAGTTTCTCATCTCTTTGTATATGTAATGTTTCTGATCATGAGAATACAGAATAGAGTAATTTCTTATATAAGAAATGGTCTAAACATTTAGATAAAAAGATGACATCCTTTATTGCAAAAAGAAACAAAAACATGCATTGTTTTATTTTTCATGATGTAGAGTTTGTATCACTTTACCTTGCTTATAATGGGACTAATTCACATACCACATGATACCCGATAACGTTAGTACAGGTATAATGTATCTATTGGAGATGGAATGACATTATATAATAATGTTCCGAGCTAACTGTGTTTCAGCAGAAAGATGACAAAGTGACGTTCCATCACCACTGGAGATACTAGTACTGCACAAACGTTATCGGGCATCACGTGGTACATGATTTATTCCCATTAGTTGGTATAGTCACCAAAATTACTTTGCTTAAATTGATTTACTTAAATCTACTAGCCCATGGATTACACATGAACACTTATTGAAGAATTATTATTGTTTGAGATAAAATCTAAATTGCATTTTAAAAGTCCTTGCTAAAATCATATAAAACAAACTATTTCAACTAAAGGCACATACATGTACCTTATCTAACCGAAGCGGCCTTTAATTTTTAAAATGAGAAAGTAAAACAAGATTGATAATTTTGTACGGTCCAAAAAGCTGTAAGCTTACCATTAATACTGCACTTATCATCACCTTTTGAACGATTTAATTTAAATAAATTAAGTTAAATTTCCCTTGAGCAGGTGTTCTAATATTTACCACTGTCATCTTAAATACAGAATAAAGATATTTTTCAGTACCAGTATTAATGATATTTGTATTTGATTTTTGCAGTTACTGTTCCAAGTATAGCAGAAAAAGGTAAGTTCACAATTAACGCCTTGTATTACTACATTATTTAGAACCTATTTTAAACCAAATACACACTCGACAACACTACTTATACAATTGCCATATTGACAAATATATTTGAATTTCATGGACAGTAGATCTAGATAAAAAGTTTGCTTTCTTAAGCTAATAAGTCTATTATCATGTAATGAACATATATATATATATATGGGGCCGCGGTTGCCGAGTGGCTTAGATGTCTTAACAAACATGCAGGACCACAAGCCCTCGCCCCCTTGGTTGTGAGTTTGAATCCCAAATGGGGCAGTTGCCAGGTACTGATTGCTGGTCTTTCTATGGGTACTTCTGCTTTCCTCCACCAATCTTGGCACTTACATGACCCTGGCTGTAAATAGGACATTAAACTAACTAAACGTCTAACGTTTAACCCAAACCCTGAACATTCTGTAGTTGCATATATTTTACAGAGTTATTTACCATTGAGAGTATAGTGTTGATTCTAACAATATGATTTTGTAACTGCAAAGTTTTTCAGAGAAGAACAATATTGATTTTGCTCACAAAATAATGAAATCTGAATTGATGCCTACCTACTGGAAAGATGATTAAAAAATGCCTGTTATAGTTATCTACCTGATCTGTAATATAAAATGTCTGTTCCAGTTATCTACTTGATCCTGTACCATCCACTGCTGGTCCTTTTTATGTGGTCATATGCTCGCACTATAATGGCTGCCCCAGGCAAGGTCCCACGCCAGGTATGTATTTATCTATATATTTTGTTATTTGATATATTTGTTGTAGTTGTTTAAAAATGATAATTTAATTACTCTTTAAAAAATTTTTTGAGTCAATGGGTCATAACAAAACAGTTTTTTTGTTGGACCCTCACACTCATATCATATCAATCTATATAGCTTATCTATATGTTCTATATGCGTTCATTAATATTGTGAACATTTGTGACCATCCTTTATATGTAATTTTAATTGTTCTTTTTGTGTCTTGACAAAGGGGCAGACCACCTTGAAAATTCGACAATATTTTTCCAACCTGTAATTATAACAACTTGGTGAATTTGAAAACTTTTTTGTAATTTCAAATTCTGTTGTCCACTTTAAAAAAATTGTGTGTTTCATTATTTTTATGTACATTGATTTTATTGTTGCAGTTTTACTTGAATAAACAAGATTCTGACCGTTTGACTCGAGAAACAAATGAAGAATTACAAAAAGCAATATTGGTGAATGCAGCTAAAGATTTACCTATAGTAAACAGAACGTCATCTGGATGTAAGTTTTTATCGTAATTTCCAGATGATAAGCTGCTACTGTTACATGGAAATGTGATTTGTAATCCAGTGTGACAAAAACTAAAATCAGACGATGATTTGAGAAAAAATGTCCGGATTCACATGTGAAAGTTGTAGGCATTTCTCGCCAGTCAAAACAATCTTGGGAAATGTGTTAAAATGAAAAAAATATTCATTGGAAATATAATAACAATGAATATAATTATGTACCAGATGCATGTTCAATAATAAAATGCTTTAATTCATCCTTTGAGCGATTTGAGTACCTGTAGTAGTTTTAGACAAAAGTTACTTTTAATTACTCCATTAGCCAGGGTTTGGCACACAAGGCATTGTACCACTATGTGTTATGTCTACGAATAGTTATGAAAATGATTTTATTTTGAATATCTCAAATCTAACAAAAGTACCATATTCGACCCAATAAACGCCCATGCCCCTATAAGTGCCCCTCCTCTTTGTAACCAAGCTGCAGAGAGAATGTTTACACATTCTGCCAAATAATGCACATTTGTTTAACATCTCTGATGATTAATTTGCTTTAGGTAGTTTTGGAAAATAACTTCTCTATCTCTGTCAAAATTTTTCACCAGAATGATGTTGCCATTGATATTGATATATATGTTATTTCTTCTTTTCCAGTACCACGATATTGTGAAAAGTGTAAATGTATAAAACCAGACAGATGTCATCACTGCTCTGTTTGTGGGGCGTAAGTATGACTATTTTTTAAGCGCCATGGCTGCTTATTTGGTGAGATACGGTATGGTAAATGTCAATTTCAATTAAGTTGTTAATTTAGAATTTAATTTTTTTTGTCTTTTTTAAAAGCATATACTTCAGTAAAGAACCTATTATTTAAACTTAGCAGTTATATTCATAACTACATTTAAAGGGATGCTATTTTGAAAATATTAAATAAAAATGTAACCATAGTGAATACTAGATACAATATACTTCTTAGCTGATACCACTCAACTAGCAAGAACTTCTCTTTAATATAGTTTGATTGGTTGAGCATCAGTCTAGTAATCCAGAGGTCCTGAGTTTGATCAATAGTAGAGGCAGTGATGTAATTTACATAAAATTCTGTATTTTTGCGACAAATAAGATGAAAATTATTTCTTCAAGAAAAATCTAATAAGTTATACATATATGTATGTAATATTATGTTGGTTACATAATTGTACATGTCTAGACCTTCGTATGTTAAACACCTTTCAGCATTAAGATGATGTGGTGTTATGATTTTCTGTATTCCAGATGTGTACTAAAGATGGACCATCATTGTCCATGGTAAGTTTACATACTGTTTGTACTGTAGCGTTTCTACAAGTAACTTAAGAATATAAATAAATATCTCTCTGAGTTGTACAGTCTGTATTTCTTTAAGACTTTTAGCATGATGAGTACTTCTTTCTGTACTGAAAGAAAATTTCTGCCATCCAGACAATTAAAATCGAAACAGTAAGTACTCCGTCTTTGCATAATCCATGTACAAATTATCTCCCTTGCGAGTAGGTATCCACATCATTTTATAAGCAAAAATCATGTTGTTTTCTCTGAAAAATATTACGTTATGTTTTGTAAATACGTCGTGTCACAATCAATCAATCAATACTCAAGGGTAGATTACTCTGTTATATACAGAAAACTCATAGAACAGAAAGTTCCACATGCTTCTGACTTTCAGATAAAAATTAATTGAGCACTAAATCTGTATAATCGTTCTTACAAGTTTTATGTTTATTCAGTACCTGATTGTGGATCCAGTGTAATATGAAATTGATATTTACTTGTTTGTTTTTTCAGGGTGAATAACTGTGTTGGTTTCACAAATTACAAGTTTTTTGTACAGTTTTTGGGTTACGCCCTTATATACTGTCTATATGTAGCTGCTACATCAGTGAAATATTTCATATTGTTTTGGTCGGTAAGTACTTCATTAATATTTTTTTCACACATTCATTGGTAAATCTTATCACATATTTATATAGGACCTTTTATGTTCATAAATAAAAGTATACCCTGTAATTATAATTGATGATAATTACAGCGATTAATATAATAAGTAATTTCTATCTGAAAAGAATTGAAAGATTTGGATTGAAAATTAGGAATACCTGTACCACATTTAAAAAAAAAAAAATTACGATAAGGTGACTTTACTTTACAATGTAAGGGAAAAACAAAGTTAATTAATTGATATAAATAAGTATTCATATCTGAAAAGAATTGTAAGATTTGGATTGAAATTATGAGTACATGTACCACAGTAAGTGTTTTTTGCCCTCTTTATGACTTCGGTATGTAAGGGGAAAAGTTAAGTTACACTGAAGTGTGTATAACATTAATAAAAATATTTGTTTTTATTTATTGAGGATAAACCCTGATTAAAAAAGCTGGTTGGAATCTTTGCATTTGTAATTAAATTAATTATTCATTATTTACTGTAAACAAAACATGATATGTAATAATATATAAGTTATATCAATAAGTCTATCTCACAAATGAACAAAAATGTGTTGGGTTTCTTTCCCCTCTAAATGTAGTAATGTGAAGTTTCCATTGACAGGGTGAAGGGAATCGAGACATGGGCAAGTTCCATGTGTTATTCCTGTTTTTCGTGTCTATAATGTTTGGGATCAGTCTGATCTCTCTGTTTGGGTACCACTGTTATCTAACTGCCAGTAACAGATCAACCTTAGGTGAGTCCCCAATTACATTACTGAAAAAATGTGATATTTTGATAATTTTACATTTTTCACATGGAAACAAAAATGAATGTAAAGGTTAATTCAGTAGTTACTCCTGATTTCAATGTGATTGAAATGTAGATCTTTATTCTCACTTCGTATCATATAAAGGATCTGACAATATCACATTAGGGGTCACATTCTAGTGACCTTTCAAAATGACCAGTGAAATTACTTCTTTCAAATTTCTTGACAGTAATGAAATTGGTTGCAAGAGCTGTTAGAATCATTTTATGTGTGAAGTCATTTGATGTTTTCATTTAATTTGATGAAAGTAGGTGGAGAAAATTGACATGAAGGGCTCATATAAAGGTCACCACAATGTGATCATGACCCCAAATGGGATGTTGTCAGATCCCTTATAAAACGGATTGAGAATAATAATCAAAATTTTAATTGTCCTGATTTACTTGTATTTATTGTAATAAATTTTTAGTAGTTTACTTGTATTTATTGTAATAAATTTTTAGTAGATTTATAATTACCAAGCTAGAACTTACCATTGGGTAAATATATCATGGAAAATAATAGAAATGTGGAAAACCATTTAGAGTTGATAGCCAGGTCAGCCCTAACTTTGATATCAAATGCTTGGAAAAACATCACATGTAGTCAAATTAAAGACATTTTCAACTAAAATTATTCCATAAATTAAGAAGAAATATATCCTTGACTAATGTTTTACCCACTCGTATTAGATTTCAAAAATTTTACTGTGTTTACTTTATGTTTTTGCAGAGGCATTCAGATCGCCTATTTTCCAGAGTGGCCCAGATAAAAATGGCTTCAGTTTGGGAAAGTATAGTAACTTTATAGAGGTGTTTGGTGAAGGAAAGAAGCAATGGTTTCTACCTGTATTCTCTACGTAAGTAGTCTGGCTGTATCTGGATGTATCAATCACTAATTATAGTCGGTCAGCATCTGCTTCCTAACAGATAATCTGCCTTTGCACATTGCAGAGTTATCTGCCCTTGTGGGTAGGTATTAATTGTGCATTTGTGAGTATAAATTTATATTTTTCGGAAAAAATGTCGTGAGTTTTGCTCACAAAATAATGACATCACAATTATACCTTTCTGTAAGCGAGATAACTCTGTAATGTGCAAAAGATGAAATAGGGACCACAGACTGAAAATCAATGTGGTACAGTATACGGAAAATATTGTCAATGTGTCAAAACTAATTTGTATTGAAAAAGGATTGAAGTTTATTATCAATTAAACATATGTTTAATTTACTGTGTAATTAATTCAGAATTTTGTACAAGAGTTAGATATTGAAGCTTGAAGGTAGAAAATAAGATATGATTTGTTATTTATTTTACTGATTAACTTTTCGTTATAAAGGAAGTGTGCAAAAACCTAAAAACTTAGCCTTGCTTTGTGCCTGTGCTTTGATGGTTACTTTCATTGGAATGGCTATCCTTTGATTCTGTAGTGGTCAGTTAGGAAATCTATATTTATTCAAACAAATTCTCATCAATCTTTTCTAAATTTGTTTTTCTACATTTCATTTTACAGTTGAAAATAGTCAATGTATTAGTGCTGATTTAACAAGTAATTCAACCTTGGTTTTATGGTCAAATTTTTACTCTAATTTACAGTTAACTGATGATCAATGCATGACAAATATATGTATGTCACAGATCTAGAGGAATATATGAAACAAATAAAAAAAAAGATATAAAAGAAAGTTTGAAATTAATTAAAGAATGTAACAGAATTTTTTTTTATTTTGTTGGTTACCATGGTAACAGTCAAAGAGACGGGGTGTCCTTTCCTACTCGCACGAAGCAAGCTAATACGTACCAAACAATGGGTAAAACACCAAGGTTAGCTCTGACTTCACCACACATGTAGTGTGTTGCCATGGTGATATTGTCATGGCTTTGTTGCCATGGTTATATTGCCATGGTTTTGTCATATTTATTGAGACTATTGCTCTGCATCTACCACTGTAGTGAAAGTTAGATAGACAACTCTCTATTGATCAATAAAGATGCTCCACTGCTGACAAATGGCATTTTTTAGCTGTCAAAAACAGGAGCAGACAAATTAGTATTTTTCTTCAGTCACAAAAGTTATATACACCATTACCACCATTGAAAAATTTGAGCTTCTATTTCTAGTGAAAGACAAAAATTTCAACAATAATTTCAACAAAAATTAATTGCATCCCGATAAAGGTTTTGTTGCACTATGTCCTATATGGAATGAAGTATTGATTGAGCATGCACAAAAAGCAAAAAGAATTATTATATGTTATTTTTGGTTTTAATTAGACATATATATAAATGTATACTCTATTAAGCTCTGTTGGCTATGGAGCATCTTTAAAAATCATCTAAAATTTGTTCTACAACAAATATAAGCCAATATGAATCTGAAATTCTGGTGACAACTTCAATTGAAGCCGAAATCTTATATTTTTGGTCATTAAAAGAAAAGATTAATTACTTTGTGATCAAATTTAAAAAATGGAAACACCACCAGAATTTTTGGTTTGATATATCACAATGTTATATCAGTTGTGTTTAATATAGAGTTATCTATCTGATTTCTGATTTTCCTAATATTAACAATACTTTTACACTTTGCTTTATTAACATCTTGTGGTGCCTTGTAGTTGAAATGACTGGCTTTTGGATGTGCTATCTGATTACTTTTACTAAGTGCATGGGCATGGCAGCTTTTACTACACACAATGAAACACTATAAATTTTTACTTATCTCTCTGGTAATGTGCTATTCTAAATAATGACCTCAGGCTACTTACTCTATACCAGGGTCGTATACTACTAATGGCATATTGATCTCAAAGAAGGTCCATAATTGATAACTACATATCATTTTATTTAATTCTGCCAAATTCATATCATGGAAAGTCTTTCCCTGGTGGATTATAATGGCTTATTATAATAACTATTTTCCAAAATTAATACTGTTTTGAGATTTCAACTGGTAATGAATGCAGGTTTTGTTCCTATTGGCAACAATAAGAGCCGTAAGTAAGATTGATATTTTTATTTGTTACAAATAAAAAAAGGAGTTAAAAATAATTTATATGCTAAATGTGTAAAGGATGTAAATTACATGCTATGGCTCGACTCATCAGGCACTTTAGGCACAAGGGTGTGCATGCCAGCGTTGTTTGTATCTCTTTTAGGGCTTCACTTATGATCTTTTTATGGTACTTTGTCAAATATGAAAAATAAATGTTATTATTGGAACTTGGCATAGAAATGAATCAATCCATGCATAAAGAGATGGTGTCTTGTAGGGGAGATAACTCAAAGTCACAGACAGAATCCTAATTCTGTTACCCTATTTCATTGCTTGGTAGAGATATGATTGAGCTTTATGAAATTTTAAGTGGCATATATATGATAAAGACTCCTGCAGTTTTCTTAAACTATGGAGACATTGCCGAATGGCACAGCGGTAGAGGAAACTCAAAGTGATATTTCCATAACTGTCCAGGACCACACTGAGAAGCAAAATATTCGCCATTAGAACTGATAGAAAATGGAATAGTCTTCCTGAAGATGTTATATCAGCTACGAATACAAACACTTATAAGAATAGATTAGACGAAATATGGAAAATGAATATCAAAAACTAATTATGAAGATAATTTTGAAGTAAAAATTAGCCAGGTATGTAATAATAGCAAGACAGATTCACTATGGTAAAATCTGAATAACAGACTTTAGAATCCCCGTACTTGAATGTCTTAATCAGCTTTTGTAATAATGTCTGTGTTGGAAACATACACCGACTTACAACGACTGTCATGCATGTTGTTTTCGAATTATGAATTAAAGCATCTTCTCCAAAGCACTCAAGTACAAACTTAATTTAACTTTCCTTTGTATTCCTCAAACTAAGACCTTGGCTAGTCTAGATACAAGTTATCATTTGGCTTCTCTCAATCCTTGTTCCCTTCCAGTAGCATTTTTAGTTGTCTAGTTGTTTCTAAATGTATAGCACTTAAAAGATTTCAATATTTCATGGTTTTATAATTAATAAGGACATAATATATTAAATATTAAAGTTCACTGATTCTCTGGTGTTTCAGAATTCACAGATTTCAGTGAAAATGGGAATATAGAAAGAATAAACCATGAAATTGATCTATATACAGTATATTTTCTTGGCTAAGGTTATCTTTTTTCCATATTTTAACTAACGTTTACATATATTTATAGTACTGGAAAAGAATTTCTTTATCATTAACTGTGTGATATGAAAGAAGGGTCAAATTTGTGTTTAAAGAATGATCGGAGGTAATATTTGATGAATTTCAGTTTTCATTTGGCATTTGTTATTATTTGTAACTATTTTTAGTTCTTTAATTCATGTGCTATTTTTTCTATTTGTATGCTGATGCCTCTTTAGATTTTATTTTTCATTGAATTCTTAGTGAAATATTGTGTTGTTACGTGACCTTGGTGTAAGAAGTCGTTGCTCTAGTAGTAACCATACAGAGCTAACCTTTTACTAATGGTTTCTATGGCTGTTGCATCGGAAGGGACACTCTGCTCTCAATTTATTTAAAAGACTTGTCAGCATCTTTCATTATCTTAGTTTACATGCAGAAAATTGTGGATAATATTCACAAGTGAATCGTTACTTCTGTACTTGAAATGCAGTTAATTGTAAATGACTTGAGATATTCAAAATTACTAGATACCTTTCCTATTTAATTGAGATTTATTTTGAATAGAGAGAGCAAAACAATTTGAAAATTTCACTTGAAATACTTTGATGCTTTAAAATTCACAATTTCCATCATCATGTATTATGATATTATCAATTATTCATACCATTGATTTACTGCTAAGTATGTTAATCAGAAAATAAAATCGTGAACAATGAAATACTAATTCCTAATACAGAGGTTTTGAGATACATCCAAATGACGTGGGTAAGGTATGATTTATTATTGAATGGTCTCACCTACCACTAATTATCATGTCACAAAATAAATGGGAATAATTGACTTGTTCAAACTTTACCGACGTCGTTTGGCATCTGGAAATTGATGGAATAGATAATTACTTGTCCAATCATGGCCTCTATCGGTATATTGGTTGGTGCATGTTTTGCATTTTAAGCCTTTTGCTGAATCAACTCTGTGTCTTTTGCATGAATATATTTCTTAAATTCATGTTTTTGAACAGATTATATGGAAAACATTTTCTATTTCTTGAATAATTCCTTTAAAAAAAGCTAGCCAAATTATATTGGGTGCAACCCTGATACTCACACAGTCAATTAAATGCCTTAATTTTGATATTATGGTATCTGATATTTGTTCATCATTACCAATATATCATTTTGATATTTATCTATTGACTCACAAGATCATTTTAAAAAATCTCCGAGAATTGCTGGTATTTTAATCAAAATAATATATCAATCTTTCATATAAGTAAAGAATTCAGAATATTTAAAAAGTCATCTTAAAGCTGGTGTATTGAATTTCTTATTTATTGTATTATAGTGTTGGGGATGGTGTGACGTACCCTACGCGGACGGTCGACCTAGATAGTGATGGGCTGCTAGCAGAACGACAGAGATGGATGGAGGAGGGAGGTGATCTAGGTAAGCAGAAGTGGCCATACAGGGCTGTACCAAAATCCTTCATATTTGGAGTTTGGATTGATTTTGTGTTTTTAAGTCATTCACCCCTGAAGACACATTTAGGTTCTTCTAAAACAAAGACTAGACCAGCCCATTATGAAATTACAGGGGTGAATGACATATGGAATGCAAATGGGTATATGTATAGAAACAAATCATGAAGTACCATGTGCACTTACCTATAGATAACTAAAGGTAAAATGAATATTCTTGTTACAAGAATGAGTCGAGAGTAAGATAAATGTGGCAAGCGATATGTGGATACTTTTCTGGTTATATTTATGACTTGAGTACTATGTAAAAGCAAGATAATGGTCCTGTCTTCACAAAGTTTCTGTAAATATATATTATTATTTTTATGTAATTTGAGATATTAAACTATACATATCCACGTTTAATGCTGCAATGTGAAATCAATTCAATAACGTATGACATAAATACATTTGGTTATTATACTTATGAGGATATAAATCAGCACCCATATATCAATTACTCTGTAATTGTCTTTCACTCATTCATTGAATTTCATTCCATTTTTATTTAATCATTATATAAGTTAAACCAAGATTCATACATTCATTTTTTGTCAAGATGTTTTCAGATATCTTCATCCTCATCATAATTTAGATGACATTTAATTTTGTGTAATAGCTAGGGTTTTATGATATATTATGTTGAGAACTAATATACTGACAAATTGCCTCACTGAAGTCTTGAAATGGGTGTCATTTGTTAGTAGTTGATTATCTCAACTTGCTTTATTCAAATTTGAATGAAACTCATACTAAAACAATGACTTTGAAATTGCACATGAGTAGGTGAGTTTCTATGTCAGAAGCCTGGTGAGAGTTCAAAAACAGGTGTACAAGATGTAGCTGAAGAGAATAAAAACACTCAGAAAATTCCCTATAGCATCTTTGTAGCGGAGTTTTATATTTTAGAGGACACTACTGGGTCTAGTCAACAGTTAATAGCCATGTCACAAGACTGAAGCTGCAGGTTTGTAGACGTTGGTCGTTCCTGCATGCTTGGTGTTCTATAAACCCGCATGGAGACATGATCTGGTTAAAGTCGCATCTTGTGTGCTTCTTTTCTTGCTCGGTAACCACCGCTGTTGACAATCAAACTCTTCTGAGGCGTGTTGTTGTTTGATTAACAAGTATTACAGTATCAAGGATGAAGTACCGTAACTCTAGCCATGTTGACAGCCAAAAATATGAACAAAATATATATAGGATCTTAAATAAGGGTTCATTTCACATCAGATTTTATGAAACGAGTCTTAAGAAGTTTTTATTTTTGCGAGCCTTGGCATGCAAAAATTAAAACTTTGAGACGAGTTTCATAAAATCTCACATGAAATGAGCACAAATTTAAGATACTTTTTATCGCATAACTACAAAAACCAAAATTTCAAAGAATATTATGCCAAAATGTATTGTGAAAATCCAGCGAAGGCCGCCATTTTGTCCCTCCATCCTCATAATCCTGATGTCACGTCATGTTATTGTTATATTGTTATATGTTATCTGGCGTCTCAATGGATTACCAGCCAATAAAATCGCTCCAGGTAATTACTAGGTCATTACACTAGTGACATACGCAAAAATATTACACGGGTGAAATCACTGGAAATCAGGCAAATTATATGATAAATTGATATATAGCTTTAGAACTAATCAAAGGTTGCAGTTTGAGAATCATTGACTTCAGTATTGGAACATTCACTGATTCAACAGGGTAAAGGATAGAAATAATAAAAAATAACATATGTTTGAAATCAAAAGTAAGCATATGAATTATCCCCATTTCATATTGAAGTATAATGCCGTAGTCTTAAGAGTGTTGAGATTTTGTCTTGGTGTATTAGGTTCAGTTTTAACGTATTGCTTCTCGAAGCATAATTATACATTATGTCCAGACACAAAATTCATATTATATGCAATGATGTGGATTAATGAATCGTACCTTGTTTCGCTTTTTATCATAGCATTGGAGGACGGTTCTGAACAGACTAGGTATTAACTTTGGGGTTTAAACTATTTTTAATGGCAGAGGATTGCATGGGTATGATATTTGGCATATAGCAGACACTAGTCAATGGCTTTGATTAATTTCCTCACTGACCTAACATATCCCCATTATATACGTAATACATATGGATGAGTTACATGTGCACATAATAAAATGATGACATTGAACTTTTATGAAGCAAGGTCTTAATGCATGTTAGTTGTCATCCCCACCCCATCCAAGAAAGGTTGCAAAGTCTTTTCCCATAGCAACCCGGGACAAATCTGAGGTATTCTGGGAAGGTATCTTCTACAACTTAGTAAACTTTACTCAAACTTACACATGTGAATCCATATAAGCTTAATGCAAAGTCAATTTGCTTGACTAGACTTTCTTACACTGCTAACAACCATTGATCATCATCAATCTCTTTTAGAAGTAAGATTTCTAGCCTGGGCTGTCAATGTAATTTGTTCTAATTCTGTTGTTTCTGTGATATGGATGGTTAGTTCTATTCTAGTTATCTGCATACCATGTGAATATATTATTTCATCATGAAAAAAATAATCATTATTATTTGGTATAAATTAGTGTAATACATGTATCATACTTGATATTCTAGGGGTCTAGTACTGCATAATATCCACCCCTAGACTATGTCATAGCAAAACTGAAGGTTTTCGATAACAGATGAGCCGTTAATTTGGTTCTTTGAATAACAGTACGATGTGCAACTTTGAAGTTAAGTGTCCCATCAGTAATCTGCAAAGGAAGGTTCTCGGGCCTGCATGCAATGGTCTGGGTTTTTTTCCACCTGAAAAACCTTCAGTTTTGCTATGTCACAGCCCAGGGGTGGATATAACAACTGTGATTTATAGTAAACCCTGGAATAGTGAGTGACATGGGAAACAACTCAATATATGAGTGACTTGTAACCCTAAGTTTCACATAATATTGATTTTCACATATTAACGTAGACCATCCCTTCTGTGACGTCATACGTTTGTAACGTCGCTATACGGATCCCGGCAAGCATATTTTATTTCTCAGTACCCATCTATTATAACTCAATGCAAACATCGGCATTTGAGTAAATATTTTGTCTGGAACCTCTCAAAGTGTTTACTTGAAGTTTATCAATCTAAAGGTGTAGCAATCAGTAAATACCGGGTATAGTACAATTTTGAAGATATCTGCATGAAGTAAAATCCAAGAATCATTATAGACGCTAAACTGTCAGATGGAATACACATTGGTTTACGGGGACCCAATATGAAAACTTAATAAATTACTGACAGTTATCGTTCGAATTGTACAACTATATTTTTGCAGAATATAAATAAATTTACACAGTATATGGATGCCAAAGAAAGTTAGTGTTGTTTTGAATGGAAACATTTAAGTTTCGAGCTTCAATATGGCACTCTTCGTAAGATATCGGTATACTAATTTTCGTCCGGAAACGGAGAAATAAAATACGGAAATAAAATTGCTGGAAAATATTTTCATTTTTATTATTTATTAAAATCTCTACTTTTAATTTGAAAGATGCTATTACGGAAGATAGTCCATTTTAAGACAGTATCACACCGAGCAAATATCTGTCTCAGAAAAAGCTAATTTATTTTGTGCTGAATTACACTCTTTTTGGAAGTTTGAAGTCAGGCCTACATGTAGCTTGCAAACTGGTTTATTATATTTCATATTATAAATAAGTAAAATCATTAAGATGTGTAATTATTGTATTATCTTGTATGCTCCAATAATATAACTAATATAGAAAATTAACAAGGGTAAATGAATAGCATAAAACGTTGAAAAGTGCTATGGATTCTCCTATTCTTAACATTTACAGGCCAAACTTTAAGGGGTATTAGAAAGCAAATCGGTAATATTTTGAAAAATATTGCGGTGAGGTGTACTTTTTATTGGCTTTTCTTATTGCAAATAAGTCAATCTTCATGGAAATCATAAAAAATCGATTTTTCCTCAGATAATTTTTTTCAGATTAAAAGAAAACATGACTATTTTGATGCAATTTTTCACTAAAATTGGGTCCGGATTGAATTTCAAAATAATGATATTTCGTTTTATTGCGAAAAACCCAGCTTATTCAATATAGTTATGAGATCTATATCGCCTACTGAAGTTATGATCATGTTACGGAAATATTCTTTATTTGTTAAAGTTGTATTTCTTGTAATTTTCGCTTTAACGATATGTCGTTTTAACATTTGATATTTGAATATGGACATGTAACTTGATGATTTAGCTCCCCAAAACCATATGTCAGTCTATAAAAGAGCCGAAATCTAGGGATCATATATTCCTGGTTGTGAATAAAACATCTTCAATCTCCGCCATATTCAATACCTTCGGGTCTTGTCGTAATTCCGAATCGTATCCCGTGACTGATGTCCACACGTCCTGCATGTTGTGATCCAGGTAACTAGCGTAAGCGCACATGTGTTTGTTTACATTTTCCTTCTGGCTAATATGAGCAAATCGTGCTTGTTTATGTCCACATTGCGAGTATTTGAAACATCTAATTCACACATTGCCGTAATTCAATATTGTCTGTATAAAAAATTGTAATGTGCGAACATTAGTCCTTTAATTGTATATCCAGTCTGCTATGGTCGACCACGTGTTTTGTTTACGAAAAATTGTTGACACTTCTCTTGGTTTCACAACTCTCGTGTTACTTCGAGATTGTCGCGACGATGTGCGGAAGAGTTCGGCATCTTTCGAGCCTCTTTTTTACGTGTACACGTTAAAAAGATTTTTTCACTTTTATGATTAAAATACTTCCAGTGCTGCAACTTAATAAAAAGTGGAATAAAAAGTGGTAAAATTAGAAAGTTTAAACCTCGGACAGACAGAGAAAAATGTGTCTAGCACCTATACAGTTTTTACTATGACAAAAAGAGCGAAAGTGATAGACCATACAACTTTAAGGGATGTTACATGGAGGAAATATTGTTTATTTACAAATCCTTAAAATCCAGAATTTTATGTCATTAATACATATCTTTAAGCAACCCTTGAAGAAAAATTAACCTGGTGACGTATGATTTTTATTTGGTTTATGTGATCATGGTATACCTAAAATCAAAATATCAAAAATAAACGAAATCCCTGAGAGGAAACCAGAAGGGACGGTCTACCTTAACTGGGTGCACATATCAATTTTCACAAAGCATTAAGGTTTTCATAATTTGAATTTCACTTAGCATTAATGCACATAACATATTATTAAATTTTGCACAACAATGTTTCCCATAACATTGGGTATCCATGCACTTCAGAAAAAATGACTGATAGAATGACTAGAACTTAAAAAATATTGATGATCTATTACAATTCAGAAACTACGAAGGAACATTCAACCTTGAAACAATCATTTCTTTTTGTCAGGAATATAATACACTACATATGAAATCTAAATTAGTGAAACCTTTCATTTCATTTCAACATCCATGTATTTTAACCTGATAATTAAAAGGTATGTGTCCAGAATATGTGCATGGGATTCCTTATCTAACATCCTGCTTACCCCTGCTGTACCTCCATTTCCTTCAGTATCCCATTCCAGTCCCACCGTGCATGTGAAGGTGTGAATGGTTACCCTTCTCCCCACTCACCCAATACTCAATGTTATTGCCAACCATAGCATAATAATAATTCACTCTCCTGCAAATCATTTTACTCAACTGCCTAACAGAAACTTCAGAATTTACCATGGCCACCAAGCTTACTTGAAAGCTTGTGTTTAGATTCTAAAATATTAAAAATTTTATATGCTTTAATAATAATTCAAGCCAGTTATTTCTTGAGATTTGCTGTAGAAATAAAAAGGAAATAGAAAATGAAGAAATGTTTTAAGAATAATTCCCTAATAAGTCCGGGATCGATCAAGAATAATTATACTTACCAATGTGTATAAATGTATAAGGTACCTTAAAATTATTGCTAATGTAGGATTATGAAATTATACTTAAGCCAAGCACTAACATGTACATGCTCAAAAATGAATTCATACAATATATAACAATGACTTCATCTCAATTTTGTTTTGTCTAAAACTATTCAATTATCATATATATATTTTTGAGATTTTGTGACCTTTTTTTCTTTTAAATCCCATTCTATTGTTCATGCATCACATCTTGTATTGCATTGTGTTGATATAAGGATTCTCATTTGTCATGGAGTTGCTGCATAATTTCCCCAATTTTGTGTAAGACAATACCAAACCAGTTCATTCAATATACGTTAAATATTCTTTGTCTATTATGTATAAATGGTATTAATTTTCATTTCAGGAAATAACTATGGAGCCCATGACAACACAGGGATGAACCTTGAGTTAAGATAGTGGTCCTTTGTTATGGAGGTTAAAAACATGTGGTTATGCTGAAGGAAAGGACTAGTAGTTGTGATACATAGACATTGGACTGCCTGCTGTCAGTGGACTGCTGATAAGTCAGTGGACTGCCTGCTACTGACATAATAAATAGCCATATATGTAAGACAGGACACTGAGGCTAATATTTGACCTCTGACTCTAACAGGCAGTTTTATAAAAATATAACTGGTTAGGTCACTCCTTGATATGTGAACTTTGACTTTTCTAACTGATGGTGGTGCCCCCTGGTGAGTGCAGGTGATTGCACTCTGCGGGAGTGAACAATCTGACTGATTTTTGGTGTCCCTAGAGTGTAAAGGTTCCAAGAGAATGAGTTCTTAATGGTTTTCTTTGACTTGTGAACGTTGGTTGCAGGACAACCATGGAAACAATAGTTGAGGATTGTGGTAACCATGGAATCACTGAAGGATCTGATAAGTCACAGACACAGCTGATGATTTGTGTAACCTTGGAAAATGTGGAGGATTGAAGTAGCCATGAAATATGTAGGTTTGAGTCTTGGAAGTCATGGTAACAACTCAATATCATGGAAACCATGCATGGAATTATCGAAACAGTTCCTAACCAGATCTTGTTTGCAAGCCATGGAAACAGTTCCAGATCATAGAAACCATGCATGGAAACAGTTCCTGACCAGATCTTGCTTGGAAGCCATGGAAACAGTTCCTGACCAGATCTTGTTTGGAAGCCATGGAAACAGTTCCAGATCATAGAAAAATCCATGGAAACGGTTCCTGACCAGATAATGGAAATGGTTGTTAATCTGGACAATTTCTAAATGGGTATTCTGGACTTATGATTAATTGACCATATACAGTTGTTCACTGTATTCATCATGCACAAGTGTATGAATAGTACATCCAATTTTAGGATTTTAAACATTTTACTGAAATGAATGCAGATGATAGAAAGCTACAACTCTTACCATGGCCTTTAAATCTGAAAGGTTGGTCCAAGTCAGATGTTGGCCTGGACTTGTTTATAGGTAATAAAGGTTCTCGAGAATTATGCTTAAGATATCGCCAAGAATTCATGCAAGATTTACTGCCACAAAATGCTTAAGAAAACGAAGGAAAATTGTTGTTTAAATTCGCATTATTAATAAAAACCTGATGCTATCTTCAGAGATAAGGAGGTGTGTAATGCAATCAGATTGTGTGTATTACTAGTAATGGTAATAAGTACAATGGTTCTGTGGCTGTGAATAACATAGTAGATAGGATACAGGGTCAAGGTCATTAGATATAGTTCAAGGTCATTGAATTAATTTCCTGTCAAGGATTATTGGTAAAAGGACATGATTGGTTGACCAAAGTTATATTATACAATAATTAATGATTTTCTTGTCGCTTTAACTTGTTTGTATGTTGTTGACATATTTATTTTTTATAAGCCAAGATTTTATCATCTCCAAAGGAAAACATACTACAAATAACGCTCAAATTTATCTATTCACCGCGTCAGTAGCTGAGAACATTAAGGCTTTTGCCATGATCAATAAATTTTATTAATAGCTTGATTATTATAATTAAAATTAATAGTACACATAGAGCAATCTTAATTTAGTGTAAAAGCGTTTAAAATGCAATATCAATAATTATTGGTTGATTATTTTTTTCTGCAAATGTAAAATCAAATTTATATCAATAGAATTTTGATTTAACTTAAATATTCATTTGGATCAGCAAAATACTTTATTTAACAATGGTGTAAATGTGATTGATGATGATAGGACCTAACCATCTGAAAGAGATGAAAAAATTCCAATTCTTATTTATGAAACAGATTTAGAATCGGTACATGGTAAACCATAAATGTTTTTGGTGCGTTTTCACAGGTAATTTTTTTTTTTTACATATGGTGTTATCGATCCTTGACACATAAATTTTCAAGGATTTTTTTTATAGATGAAAATAGCATATGTAGTTTTACACTAATATGACTGCTATTTGACTAAAAAATATTTGAATGTTTGTGTTATTTGATGTGATGTTTGTTTTTACTGATCTCATATTCACGTGATGCTGAATCCACGACGTTATAGTATTGTATAATTGTTTATGTTGTGCGCTTTCTAAGTTATTGTCAGCTGGTATATGTACATAGTTCAGACGCGTTCTGGATTCAAATAAAGACATGTTTTGGAGAATGTTTTCCTAAAATCAGATTCTGGTAATTTTTGTGGAATGTAAAATATTTAAATGAGACGGGTAATTTGTATCAAAGAACCACTCTTTCAAAAGATTATTGATCAAGTCCTAGATACATGTAGATAGTTTTCTATGAAAACAAATTAACACAGAAATATATTTAATGTTGTTTGGTATGAAATGATTCCAACCCCTCCTTTATACATAAACAAGTCTGGCCTCTATCTCTGTGGCCTTTATTGTAGCCACAGGAGCTCGCCATTATAATCTTACATAGAAGAAAAGTATATACATAGTATGGATGTAAATATTTAATTCTTTTATCCAAGATTTTAAAGGCAAGTTCCTATGTTTTAGCCAATGTTGTGTTTGTAAAGAGCTTGTTGCTATTTTATCATTGTTTAATGCAGTAATGTTGGGTATGATGCTGAACCAGTTTTTATTGAGGTTTCATGTTGATGTACACAATATCATTTCAGTTAAATGGGAAGGAGTATTCTTATATATTTACAGTAACATTATTTTAATTATTGTAGTATGATTATTACATTTCAGTACCATGATTATGAAAAAAAGAGAGTCATTCTCAAGATTCATGTAACTTAATCGTTTCCTGTTTTGATACCAATCATGTGTGCAATACATTTTTGTATGTAAAGAATTACCTAAAATCTCATAATAGACTGTTCTATTGTTAGAAATAGAAGAGCTCAAAAAAATCATCAAGGGTGAATGAGTTCAATTTGCCTAGTAACCAAGCTGAAATATTGAAATGCTGATATTATTGACATAGGTAATATACATACTATACAAATCACCACCATCCATATCAAAATGAGCATATGTTTTCACAGTCATGCTTCACAACCCTATTGAAAAAGATAAAGCTAATAGCAGTAAGATACTAAATGTGAGATGTAGGTTTACGAGTGTCTGTTCTGAGGTTATTAAGTGTTTTTAAGCTGCATTTCCCCTTTTCTTTCAGTTAATTAATATGTTACCAATAGAATTATCTATTTAATATGACTGATCAGAATGTTTCCCATGTTAATTGCTACACATACAAAAAAGATAAGATTATTATTGAACGATTTATAATTCAGGGATTTTGTTCCAAAAGTCCATCAACTAATTTCTGTTTGACATTAATTGCTCAGAATTAAATATAGACATGTATTGCTTTTAAGATTCAAATTATTTGTAATAATTCTGGGGCACTATAGGTACATGATAAATTGTGTTGTAACAAAACTTTTATACATTGGACAGGGAAATAAGTAAGATTTTATGTATTATTCATGTAAATCAACATTTTTCTGTCTTTGCATATTAAAGAGTTATCTGCCCTTGTGGGTAGATATTGATTGTGATGTCAATTTTGCAAACATATATAAATGTCATATTTTGAAAATGACGACTATCATATGTATACGATCACAAAAAAAATGACCTTCCTGATCAGAAGATGAAATTATCTGTTCTATATTAGCCCATCATCATCAGATGGTGGCCTATTCAAATCGCTTTTTGTCCGTCGTCCGTCCGTCCGTCCGTCCGTTAACAATTCTTGTTATCGCTATTTCTCAGAAAGTACTGAAGGGATTTTTCTCAAATTTCATATGTAGGTTCCCCTTTGGCCCTAGTTGTGCATAAAGCATTTTGGGACCAATCGGTCAACAAGATGGCCGTCAGGCAGCCATCTTGGATTTTGATACTTAAAGTTTGTTATTGCTATTTCTCAAAAAGTACTGAAGGGATTTTTCTCAAATTTCATATGTAGGTTCCCCTATGGCCCTAGTTGTGCATATTGTATTTTGGGACCAATCAGTCAACAAGATGGCCGCCAGGCAGCCATCTTGGATTTTGATACTTAAAGTTTGTTATCGCTATTTCTCAGAAAGTACTGAAGGGATTTTTCTCAAATTTCATATGTAGGTTTCCCTAGGGTCCTTGTTGTGCATATTGCGTTTTGGGACAATCGGTCAACAAGATGGCCAGGCAGCCATCTTGGATTTTGATAGTTAAAGATTTTTATTGCTATTTCTCACAAAGTACTGAAGGGATCTTTCTCAAATTTCATATGTATGTTCCCCTAGGGCTCTAGTTGTGTATAATGTGTTTTTGGATCGATCGGTCAACAAAATGGCCGCCAGGCTGCCATCTTGGATTTTGATAGTTAAAGTTTGTGATCGCTATTTCTCAGAAAGTATTGAATGAATCTGTCTCAAATTTCATCTATAGGTTCCCCTAGGGCCATCAGTTGTGCATATTTCGATTTGGGACCGATCGATCAACAAGATGGCCGCCAAGGAGCCATCTTGGATTTTGATAGTTGAAGTTTGTTGCTGCTATTTCTCAGAAAGCACTGAAGTGATCAGTCTCAAATTTTATATGTAGTATGTTTGCAAAAGTTTGAAAAGCAGAGAAAAGATCCCTCTTTCCATTGTCAGACATAGATCATTCTTTGGTGGGCGCCAAGATCCCTCTCTTGTAATTATTTTATACCTGTATACATCCAATTCGTATGTTTTCTGAAAAGGTCTTATATTCACCAACATTGATCCACAATCATGTTAAAAAACATTTGTCTGCTCATTCACCCACCATTCACCGATTTGTCACCAGTTTTAGTGGTGAGAGATTTCTCTGTAAACCCCTAGAGTATGACAGATTGTGTTGAACAATTACGTGGCGTCATGATTTCATGTGGTGTAACTGTAGCATGCATTTTGATGACGTCATCAATATTGACACGCAGTTGACAGGACTATCTTCATGTCACTGTTAAAATGCTTCTTTTAAGGCAATTTTTTATCTTATTCTTTTGTATATGGGAGAAAAAGAATCATTCCCTACCTATGACGGTGTGACAACGAAATTACAACACAAGTAATTCCTGAATGGCCATCCCTCACTAAACCATGAGTTGGATGTTCATGAATGACCCCTCATGTTCTGATTTCGTTGTCACACCTTCTAGGTAGGGAAAGATTCTATTAGTCATCATGATCCAGGGACACTACTAGAAATCACCCATTTTACTTGTTGTTTAAGAATTTCTTAAAAATTGTATTGTGAAGTGCTCTTAACTTTCTGTGTACTTTTACACCAAATTGGAAATCTAGATGGCATTTGCACACATTTCAAATTACACACTATTTTCTATCTCATCACTTCAGTTTTTACTGTATTAGTAACAAAGTAATGGGAAATAAATCAGGTGTAGCATTTTCTTTTGATTTTTATTTCCTCGTGAATCCAAAATTCCCTGCACATGTCGTGCTCATGCACCAAACTGAAGTCAGGATAAAGTTTTGTTATTTAATTGTGACATATTTTATTATTTTCATAGATTTTGTCCAGTTTAAAAGTTTATGGATTTTGATCATAATAAATATGAAAACATGTGAGTTTTAGTAGTTGTTGTTTTTCATGAGATCCTTTCTTAACGTTTTTGCCATGGAAAACACACGAGATGCTCCAATAAAACCACTGTGGATATTTGTTGGGCAAAGTGAGATGAGACAGTTTCAAATCTAGACCTCCAAATACTAACCACAAAGCAGTTGATTGACTCAATCCCATCTCACTACACTGGTCACTGATGATTGACTCAATCCCGTCTCGTTACACTGGTCACTGATGATTGACTCAATCCTGTCTCGCTACACTGGTCACTGATGATTGACTCAATCCTGTCTCACTACACTGGTCACTGATGATTGACTAAATCCTATCTCGCTACACTGGTCACAGATGATTGACTGACTCCTGTCTCGCTACACTGGTCACTGATGATTGACTGAATCCTGTCTCGCTAAACTGGTCACAGATGATTGACTGAATCCTGTCTCGCTACACTGGTCACTGATGATTGACTGAATCCTGTCTCGCTACACTGGTCACTGATGATTGACTCATTCCCTCACAGATGACTTGAACTTGCTCAAATGGGAGAGAGCATGAAAGTGTTCAGAGGTCTGCAGATTTGAACCCCAGACCTTTTTGTGAGAGTACTGTTAGTCTGTACTTTTAAAAGGATTTATGATTAGATCTGTGTGTATATATCTTTGCTAAATTTTGATAAAGAATGATGGCTATGAGTTGCTTGTTAATTAAAAATCAAGAAATAATCAATTTACATGGGATAGCCCAGGTGACTGTTTGATTATTAATTACTGTACATTATTGGTGTTTAGCACTACAATAGGGAACAAGAGCTGTTGGAGAACAGCAAAGCTCGCCTATTCAGAAGAAGTTGATGTTCAAGTATTTACTATTTAAAAATATCAAGCAGTGCCCTCAGTCTATATTATTTTGCCTCCCAACAGAAGTTGAAATGTCTTCTTTTGCAGTATAAATTTTTTATGGTAAACACAGACAATGTTATGAGTCTATGTGAAAAATAATAAAACAATAGACAAAATAGAAACTTGCTCAAAAACTTTAACATGGAAATATGACAAATTAACAGACTCAAAAACCCCCTAAAGGGCCCGAAATTGGTTGTATTATCACGTTCAGCATCCATACACATTAGGAAAATAAAATCATAAACATTTATGATGACTTAAGCTTAAACAATTGACGAAACAGAAACTTGCTCAAAAACTTTAACGTGAAATGGGACGCCAACGCTGACGCCGACGCCGACGCCGGGGTGACAACATTAGCTCCCCCTATTCTTCGAATAGGCGAGCTAAAAATGACAAAATAGATTAATGTCCGTAATGCATGGTCTTTATATTTAGCTGATCTCATTTCACAGGGTATTAAACAATGTAAATAAAGGGAAGTAACTCTGATAGATCTCTGCATTGAGCATTTAAATGAATTGTATGGTAATACCTACATGTTAGATTAACAAACAAACAAAATATCACTTGGTAACTTTAATGAAATTATGAGAGTAAAATATTTTATTTCTCAAATATTTATAAAACATAGACATATGTATAAAAGAACATATTTATTTTTAAAACATTATAGTGATATTAATAATCATTTTAACAAATTGTATCAACACTAGTAAATAGTTGCCATGAACCAGTGTTATATGTATCACAGACGTCAGAATTTTTACAGCTTCACAATGTAAAACACATACAAATAACTTGATAAATCAGTAAAATTCAATTAACTTTGCATTAAAGTCCCAGGAATGTCTGTAACAAATTCTACACATGACGATATTTGTCAAATGATAAATATTAATGATCTCTCATATTAGAAATATAAATAATTTATTATGTTTCTCTATTAAAGTGCATGAAAGTAACACATAATAATGATGATACTCAATGTCTTTTTGGCAAGCAGTCAAACAAATATCAATTAGTCTGCTTGAAAGTTCAAGTCTGAAAATATGTGTACCTAGACATTTTGTCTTGGAAGTTTTCTTCCTTTTTTCTGTAACCAATTGTTAGCTGATAGCACCATTGGTTGAGTCTGAAACTTGATCTGGTTTGAAATTCTTTCTTAGATATTCTCTGGAATTCACATCTGCCTAGAATGGATGAAAAATAAATATCATTGAATCAATATGTTCTGAATCCTGAAAATTGAGTAAATTTGATGTTATATTACAGAAAGAAAAAAAAAACCGAATATGTGTATCTTACAAATTGTATCCTGATAATCATGTCTTAAAAATTGGGTTGATTTAAAGTCTGATTACAACTAGAGTAATAGACTGATTTGCCAAGTTAAGAGGATGATGGGAACTCGGAGTACTTTGAGAAAAACCACCAACCTAAGGTCAGTACCTGGGGAATGACTCCTATAAAATATACATATTAAACTGAATTTACCAACGGTGAAAGTAACCCCTAACATATGGCAGATTGTTGTATTAAGTTCATCCACAATATTCCAGGATTTAATTAGTATCATTGTCATATCCACCCCCAGACCATGTCATTGAAAAATTGAAGACAGAACAGGAGAAGACAAAAAATTATCAAATATATTTACATTACAGAAAATTCCTTTGAATATTACAGAGAGCATTACCCAACATCAAAGCCACACAGTGTATCTTTAATTGATTCTTTTAATGTAAATCAAAGGACCAAACTTCATTTGCTGTCGCACTCAGAACTTTCAATTTTGTTATGACGTAGTCAAGGGATGGATATTGAGGGATCGCCAGCTGTCAATCATGTCGCATGCGACTTAATTTGCATTTTGTATTGTGTACACTACGATGTTTGCTCCGACACTGAATAGGTACACATGCATTTGCGGGCACGAGGTGTGGCTATGTTACACCTGGCGACTGGTCAATTTTCAGTATGCAGTAATAGTAACCCTAGAAATACCAAGGATGTATTTAGGTATTTACCAATCGGACGGGTTCCGGTACTCTGTATTTACAGCATTGGTGCACCAGCCATGTTGCTGACTCCAGAGATATATGATGTCCAGTCGAGACGTAGATGGGGTTAGTACTTGTATCATGGCTTCTCAGAGTCTGAAACCATGTCAACCAATACCATATTAGGAGTTAATATTAAGGAGCAGGTCAATAGGTAAACAACAATAAACATGTAACTATAATTGCATGAGCCTCTTAGGTTTTGTATGTTTTATTTCAAGCAATTTATTCAGCTCCCAACCAAAATAAATTTCACACTAACTAAAATTACAAGGTACCGAGTATGTAGCACAGTTTTCTTAAAATGACAACAAAATTTAACTCTACGTTAAATAATTATTATTTCATATTAAAAGTTTGAATTTCGAACTTTTACAGTTCAAAAACTTTGTACAACTCATCAACAGAAATGGTTTATGTCTCATACTCACCATCCCTAAATAAGGCCCAAATTCACCAATTAATGGGAATGTGTCACATATTCACCATCCCTAATCATCGCCCCTAGTCACCAATTAATGGGAATGTGTCACATATTCACCATCCCTAATCATCGCCCCTAGTCACCAATTAATGGGAATGTGTCACATATTCACCATCCCTAATCATCACCCCTAGTCACCAATTAATGGGAATGTGTCACATATTCACCATCCCTATATATCGTCCTGAGTCACCAATTAATGGGAATGTGTCACATATTCACCATCCCTAAAGATCACCCAAGTCACCAATTAATGGGAATGTGTCACATACTCACCATCCCTATATATCGTCCTGAGTCACCAATTAATGTGAATGTGTTACATTCTCACCAACCCTAAAGATCACCCAAGTCACCAATTAATGGGAATGTGTCACATACTGAACATCCCTAAACATCGCCTGGAGTCACCAATTAATTGGAATCTGTCACATACTCACCATCCCTAAACATCGCCCCAAGTCACCAATTAATGTGAATGTGTTACATTCTCACCATCCCTAAACATCGCCCCAAGTCACCAATTTATGTGAAGATGTTACATTCTCACCGTCCCTAAACATCGCCCTGAGTCACCAATTAATGGGAATGTGTCACATACTCACCATCCCTAAATATCGGCCTGAGTCTCCAATTAATGTAAATTTGTCACATACTCACCATCCCTAAACAACGCCCCAAGTCTCCAATTAATGTAAATTTGTCACATACTTACCATCCCTAAACATCGCCCTGAGTCTCCAATTCATGGGAATGTGTCACATATTCACCATCCCTAAATATCACTATGAGTCTTTAATTAATGGGAATGTGTCACATACTCACCATCCCCAAACATCGCCATGAGTCACCAATTAATGGGAATATGTCACATACAATCCCAAAACATCGCCCTGAGTCTCCAATTAATGGGAATGTGTCACATTCTCACCATCCCTAAAGATCACCAAAATCATCAATTAATGGGAATTTGTCACAATCTCACCATCTCTAAAGATCACCTGAATCATCAATTAATGGGAATTTGTCACATACTCACAATCCCAAAACATCGCCCTGAGTCACCAATTAATTGGAATATGTCACAATCTCACCGTCTGTAAAGATCACCTGAATCATCAATTAATGGGAATTTGTCACATACTCACCATCCCTAAAGATCACCTGAGTCACCAATTAATGGGAATTTGTCACATACTCACCATCCCTAAAGATCACCTGAGTCACCAATTAATGGGAATTCGTCACATACTCACCGTCCCTAAATATCGTCCCGAGTCTCCAATTAATGGGAATTCGTCACATATTCACCATCCCTAAATATCGCCCTGAGTCTCCAATTAATGGGAATTTGTCACATACTCACCATCCCTAAACATCGCCCCGAGTCACCAATTAATGGGAATGTGTCACATACTCACCATCCCTAAACATCGCCCTGAGTCACCAATTAATGGGAATGTGTCACATACTCACCATCCCTAAACATCGCCCTGAGTCTCCAATTAATGGGAATGTGTCACCTCCTTTTGTTAGTTCTTTGATCTGCAAATACAGAAAAATATAAGCCACCAAATAAAGCTACATGTTTCTTTACCCTAATGTTTATGAACTATTAATCTTTTAACCACCGGTATACATTGAAACTTAACTTAGCATCCACCTCTTTGTTTTAATACATGCTATCAAGACCACTTTCTTAAGGTCCAAAATGGATATTTATAATACAATTTGACCTGTGTATAAAGATACCAAATATACTATATATAAAGTTAATTTTTCTTGGTCTTTATAGAATGTATTGACTGTACAACTGTAGTAAAAACTAGGGTAACTGACGTTAATAAAATTATAAAATACTTCCAATTAAACAAAGAGGCACCGTGGAGTGGGTGAAATAAACCTTCCTCAAGTAAATGACCTTGAGCTTCTTATGATTTCACAAATCTTCATAAATCAAATGAGTACTGATAGAAATATATATTGTAACCAAGTGGTGAATACAAGTCACAAAATAACCCTCATTTAAAGGGAATTTCTCTAGCTTGAGCATCAGTCTATTAACCAAAAGATCCCGAGTTTGATTCCTGGCAGAGGTAGTGATTATATTTTTATCAAATCATGTGCTATGTAACAATATATATGCATGCATGTATTACAAGACACACAGAGAAATGAGTACCAACCCTTGTTAAATGTGCTTCATCCTTTTCCAGACCATCCACCTGGCATAACTTCTTAGCTACTCCAATACATGGAATATCTAAAATCACACCTAGATGACAAGCCAGTCCAAATTCTGGAAGGATATACAATGTATATACATATAAATAAATAGTTTATCAAGATACATTATACTGTAATTAAAACAACATTTTTTTGGTCACGTCATTTCGCATCTTAACCCAACTAGTGTTTTGTAATTTACAGTTATATTGCTATATTGTTCTTGTACTTTAATATTTTTGGCTTAACCTAAATCTTAGATTTTTATTGACCGTACATGAAATAGTCAATATTAATCACAAACAAAATCAGACAGTTTATAGAATACAGTAGAAAATATTTATCCCATAATATGACGGTTTTTTAAAGGCTTTGTCCATTTATGATAGTTTTGCTGCTATAATATATAGGCTATCAAAGCCCCACAAAAATAAATTTCAAATATTCAGAAAATTTAAGATTTAAGTACTTTCCAAATTATATGATGACAAAGCATCGATCGTAAGAAATAACAGGAGCATATGTTTATAACAGAACTGTACATCAGAAATGTTTACTCACGGCGATGGTGGAGAATTCCATTTCCATCCACAAGTATTACCTGAAACAACAAAATATTTACATTCATTTCTTGAATCTGAAAAGATTTTTTTATAGAATTAATAAGTAATTGTATTTTAATTGTTATTGTTAATTTTCTGACAAAATTGATATGTATGGAAATAACTTCTAAAACTTGAGGTTGCCTTCTTAATCACATTTTCAATTTTGGTAATTAATTTACAACATAGAAATTGTCAAATGTAGTTCAACCTACATAAAATAGAAACTTTCCAGATACATTTGTGTAATCACAATCTGATTAAAACCAGATCTTTGATTATAATCAGATACTCTGCGCTTCGTACTTTAATCAGAATGGTGTAATCAAATATTTACTTTGAGCTAATATATTACATACTGGCTCCAATCCATTTATTATATATACATAACATATTGTTAATGTTACTGATTGTTGAATTAATATCTTTGAAATGTAGCCCCTTAGTAGAAATGTATGATCTTCCACTTCCATTAATGAAAACAGCGCTTGATAATCTAATGCAAGTGTTTGACATAGTTTGATAATATTTCAGATATTAATCCGAGTATTAACTGCATTAAAACACCGTAGCAAGTATTTATGTATCCAGAGTAAAATACGAAAAAGTAAAGCATGGTTTCTCCAACTGATCGTGAACTACAGGTACGTTATGTTCACAAATAAACATATTTGAAACTGTAAATGCCTTAAGTATAGATGTTTTAGGTAATGATTGTATTGAGTTACAATCCACGACTGCAGAAACGATCTGCATCAATGATGAATATCTTTGCTGATTCATGTAAAGAATGACAAGCCGTACGAACATTAAAACATGTTGACCATGCAGATATGAAGTGTTCATGGAAACATATATCGGCGTATTTTGTTGAAAATAACCTCAAATTAAATTTGAGCACTGTCCACAATTCGTAGTTATGGATAATTAAATTAAATCACCCGTGAATTAACTTGAATTAAATGACAAAAATAACAAGCACACAAACAGTTGTTTACTTCGTGATTTTTCTAAGCTGATAAAACAAACAAAAAGAAGTTCCGATGCAAAGTCATTTTGGTGATATTTTTTAATTACTCCATTGCTCAAATCCATCATTCAGTAAATTGAAAAATAGGTGGGGGGTCTTATTTGCAGACATCCCCCCTAAGTCTGAAAATGTGTCAAAATAGGTGGGGGGTCTTATTTGCGAGAGGGGTCTTATTTGCGGTGAAATACGGTATAATTCCATAAATAGGGACTTGTCCTTAAATAAAAGTTACAGTAAAGGTCATGTTAAAACAACAATTGTAGCTTACATCAGGTGTATGTTCAGGATCATTCTTCTGCACCTTTCGATACAAAGCCACAATAAAATCCACTTCTCTAAAGGCGAGAAACCCAGACACATATGGCGCTGTCAATTTGATCATCTCATAATCTTCATAAACAACCTGGGATAAAAAGATGTATTAATTTACATAGCATTTTATCAACAGAACACTAGCAATGCAATGGTAACAGAGGTAATTTATGAAATCACATTTCATTTTCATTACATTGTTTGATAAGATTTATATAAATTTTATATCTATTGATCTGTGCAACATTATAAACCAATGGTAATTTATGTCTGTGCAATATGCTTTTTAGTCATACATGTATATCTATCTGCACCTTTAATAATAACTCCTTTAATTCTCACTTCAATGAACTTCGCGTATTATATTCAAAGTGTAGATACAGACTTAATCACCTTGACAGATATGTGGAAAAAAACAGGAAAAAAATCAATTAAAAGTACCAGATAATCATATTTTAATCATTATTCTATCTTTTAAAATTAAGGACATAATTGCCTTCTCAACACATCAGTTTCGCGATCCCAAAACGACATGAGTAATGATAAAAGTAGAATTTACAATTGATTAGTCCCATCTTCTTGTGATCATAAAGTAATCTTTTAACATAATTTTTGTGAGGTCATAATCACCAGAGGGTGGGACTAATCATTGATAAATTATTCTTTACACATGTCATTTTGGGATCTCAAAAACTCTGTATTAAAAGACAATCTGTATTAATATCATGCAGATGCTATTCCTTTTACAAAATTTTCTCACCTCTAGATCAGGAAAGCTGACAACAACTAAAGCTGCACAAGCATTGACATTATCTCCCTTTACAAAGGAGATATCCACACCTCCAAGATAAAACTGTCTGTCCTTTTGATTTTGTTCACAAGCCTGTCTCATCTCTATCACTACATCTGCATCAGATTCTATCACATGTGTCTTCAAACTCCGCTGTTCACTAAAATACAGAAGAAAAAAATATAAATAGATATTCAGTTTTCATCACATAAATATATAGATTATAAATTAACATATCTGTAAACTACCATTCTTGACTAAAAAGAAAGATTCATTACTACTACTATAACAGTTGCTTTAATATTGTAGCTCAAAAGACTTTTTGATGGATATTGTTATCGTCTTCCGAAAGGTAATAGTAGGCCGGGTACATATATTCGAATATAAAAGTACTTAAAAAATTCAATTAAAGTTTAATTTTAATCCTCCTCCATCGACTAAGGTGGCTGATGCCAGTGGTTATAAGATGTCGAGACGTATAACAAAAAGCTAAATACTTCTGGGCCACAAGTTTGAAACCATTTTGGGTAGTTGCCTGGTGTACTGATTGCTGGTCAATGGTTTTTCTCTGGGTGCTCCAACTTTTCCTCTACATCCTAAACCTGGCAAATACCTTAGCTGATAATAAGACATTAAATTATTTTAACCAAACTAAGTCCTCCATGAACATTTTCTTTCTTTAAAGGACGCTCTTGGTGCTCCCAGTTGAAGTAGTCTATGGTGTTACATTGTATATAGATCATGCTAGACAGTGCAAACAGTTAAAGAAGGATCATATATTGGTGGCCTACTTTATGTTAGAGATATATAACAATGTAAGACACTTTTAAATTATTATGTTGTGTCTTAAAAAATTCTCAAATATCATGCATCCTATTACTGGATTAATTGTGGCCTTGACTTTCTAATAGGAAATCTGTTGTTCTATCACCTGACCTTCAAGAGAAATCTGCATTAACCCAAATCTAGAAGAGAATAGTACCACTAAGTCTATGTTCAAATCTTCTAGGTACCTAAGTACCATATCTTTCTAACTTATGACATCCTAGATATTCCAGGGGTTCTGATCACTTACAATCTCTACACACCTGGACTATCTCATTGTAAAATTGGAGGCAACGGAACAGGTAATTCAGTAATTGTTTGATGTACATCAAAAGAGTCGTATAACGGTACACTGTGGTTGAATGTTTGGCTTAGGTGTTGGGCATCATTCTCTCTTAAATCTTCAAAGGAAATCTTTGCAGGCCTGTGATTGGTTGAGCTGTTTTCCACCGAGCTGCCTTCAATTTTACTATGAGATCGTCCAGGAGTGTAGAGATCATAAGTGATCAGGGCCAATGGAGTATCGAGGATGAACTTATTCGCTCAGTTGACATCATTGGTAAGCTGAGGCTAGCTTGAAAAGATGTATTAAAATTTCTTCAAACAATGACATTATGAGTGAGCTATTAAAAGCGTAAAAGAATTAAAGCAGGTCCGTGTGGATTATGCATGATGTGGTTAAGTAGTCTTTGTCACTTTGCTAATGGAGCTTGCTTCTTTTTTAGTCAGTCTGTGTAGTCCTGTTAGTAGGCCTAGTGTGGCTTACTACACCAGAGACCTCGATTCGATCCTCAGTCAGACTGGCAATCACTTAAGCGACAGCTAGGAATGTGTATTTCACTATCCTACTCCAGATATGTCAAAAGAAGTATGATATTTATAAACTAGAACTTCCATATTATGACATCTTATTTTCATGCCACTCACCTCTCCCATTTTGTCCTTATTTCATCTGATATGATGGAGTCTGCATTTTTCGATGCGTTTTCTTCTTTTTCGTTATTAGTCTCATCATCAGTCGTGGGGGCGTCCCCGAAAATGAAAGCCTTAAGTCTATCAAAAATCAGTCGATACATTGTTGAAAGGTCTTCAAGAAGGTAAACTTAAGTTAAACATTTATCTTTCAATATGTGTTGTCTGGTTGTAAGACTTTGTCACTCACTTTGTCACAGCCCTCGGATAGAAAGCATTCCAATAGTCATTGGCACTCATTAAATAGAAATAATGCGATAGGTTTAGAACCGACTTCCTTTGAATAACTTCTAGATAAAGTATACCATTAATATGGGAAAGTATTGACTATTTATTCTGACGAAACTCCTCGCAAGCTGACTTTGTTTACATTTTTCCGGAAGTGATTTCCCGGAAGTTATTTTCCGGAAGTTCATCTTTGTCATTCCGAGGCTTACATTTCAATTTATTAAGGAGGCATAAGTCGTCCTATTTGGCTTTCTATACAGGAATAGATTTTTTTCTTTTTACATCATAATGTTCCAAAATAAACTAAAATTGCATTGAAATACAGTTCTCTTTTTCATGTTTGCTTTGTTTGTTAATACTGACATATCGCTTCTCCGAGTGAAAGTTACCTCCCTTCACTTGTACGAGTTCACAGCTTCTGAATCTACAAAATGACAAAGTGTAATATATAGCTTTCTTCTTTAGTATTTAATCAAATTTGTAGCTGATGACTTAAATCAGCTACATTTTATTGCAAAATTTTATGATAGCATTTCAGCATTTTTTATCTGAACAATATCAATTTACATCACATCAATCTCGGGCATGTTTTTACATTTTACGGAACTTTCATTCATCTCTTTATACAATATCATATTACTTTAGTTAGTTAATAACTCCATTTATTGCCATATCTATATCAAATATACATAGAAACACAACGTACCGACTCCCCCCCACCTCCCCCCCCCCCCCCCCCCCCAAAAAAAATGAAATGAATAATTAAAAAAAAAACAAAGATGAATTACCATAAAATATATGACTGATATTAAGGCCTGTTCGTTATTGTGCATTCAGCATTTCTGGCCAACTCTGTATTTGTACAACTCGGCTGGACGTCAGACATTTTGTTTTATTGTTTTACTCATAAACCTTATATTACGGTATATGGCAGACGGCAGATGGGTTATATGGCTTATAAAACTTATATTACAGAATTAATTGGTTTACGATTTCCAATTAATTCCGCCGGAGAGCTCAGCGCCAGTATATATACAAGGACGCGTACGGGGTCTATTTGACACCAGTCGCAATGCGTCCTCGTAAAATGACACCTGGGTACTCTGACACCGTGACACGTGTCTCTGGGGTCGTCTCGGAGCGACCAGTTGTAAATACCTGAATTACAGGTATCTGTTTTCTGTACTATGTTGAAAACATATAAATCACACATTTTTACGAGTTGTAAATTCAAATTTACATTTATGAGTATGCATGTTGGAGGTACATGATTGTATGTTTTTTTTAATAATGCATCAATCATTGAAATTGTGAATAAAGGAAAAACTTTAGGAACGGCTTCACATATATATTATATAGGGGCAAGAGTTTGGAGTTTTATACCGTCTGCTTTAATTTTCCATGCTAGAAAACTCCTAAAATTTTAGTGAAAAATACAACTGTAATTTTTTTACAATCTAGTGATTTCGTACAATGGCCCTGTTTGTGTGTTGGTTTATAGCAATGTTGATACATTGTATTATTTCAACTTGTAACTATATGTTCATATTAAATTGTTCTTTTAATTAATCTTAAACATCTTTTGTTTGTTTGTTTTTATGTAATAGTATGTAAAATAGGTAACCTGTAGTACTCCTGTAACAATGTTCCTATTTGTATGTTGACTTGTAACAATGTTCCTATTTGTATGTTGACTTTTCAACAATGTTCCTATTTGTCAGTTGGCTTGTAACTATGTTCCCATTTGTATGTTGGCTTGTATCAAAGCTTCTATTCGTATGTTAGAATGAACAATGTTCCTACCCATGTCAAACTGAACTGCTAATATAAGCAGTTATTAGGCAGTTTTGTGGCAGTCCCACACATTTTAGGCAGTTATTAGGCAGTTCTCAGCAGTCCAGTTTTAAGCAGTCACTGAAAACTGCTAATATTTCACCATACAAGATTTAAAACTGCTTGTTGAACTGCCAACTATATTTGTAAGCAGTCAATGACTGCTTATCACAGACTGAAACTGCCTGTCATTGACTGCTTATAGACCTTAGCAGTTTACCAGAGCAGTTCACATATCAAATGGACAGAGACAGAAAATTGCATGACAAAATAAAACTTACATAGTGAAGTAGTCTTGCAACTTTTTATTAAATGCAAATGGGAACATGAATTAAGATACATCATTAAATTGTAAATTTAAAATGTGTGATTAATTCCTATAACTTTTTTTATCAATTTTACACACCATAAACCATTTAAATTATACAATTCAAATAGGGATTGGATTTCGTTTTTATGTTAACCATGCTTGTATGGAGCAATTCCTCTAAGAATATATTCTATGGGGCGCGTTAGCGCCCCATATTGAATATATTCTTAGAGGAATTGCTCCATACAAGCATGGTTAACATAAAAACGAAATCCAATCCCTAATATTTACCTCGATCACGACTTTTTTATTATATTTTTATGCGAAAAAAAATCGTCATTTGAAAGTGACGTAATTATTCAATAAAAGTTCGGTCAAAAAGTGGGAGGAGCTTAACTCAATTGAACAGCGAATGATGACGCTTCACGTTAAGTAGAATTATTCATCCGCGACGACAAAAAAGTTCAATTTAGTGTAAAATTAACCATGACAAACAAAGGTAAATTTCAGAGATAATTTTTATTTTAATCAAGATCAGAACTTTAAAATATATATTCAATTTGCTAAAGTTATATATATAGCGTAATAACATAAGAATTTTGTACACGGCCACATGTGTGACCGTTACTGTGAGCGAGGCGAAGCTGACGCACGTTTTACACACTTTAGTTTTCGAAAGTTGTCAAAAACACCGATTTTTCAAGTTAGCTCAAAATGTGTTTGAGATGTTCGTCTGACTTGACGATATTACATTTCCTTGGGAGCCATTGGTGATTGATATAAATCTATCGCTTCAGAATCCAAATTCACTTGTGTTCGGTGGATTAAAACAATGTATTGTGGTGGACAAGCGAGAACTGTCCACACGTGGATTTTTGATTAGCGTTGCCATGTTTTATATAAGTACCATGATTATAATACTCATACAGAACTAAGACGAAGAGGGATTATGTTTATAAGCTGACCTCTATCAGAGGGTCTCGCACACCGCGTCCACCCGCAAAGGGCTCGATTCGTAAGGACAACATAGGCACAGAGGTAATGTTTCATTTGACACCCATCATATTTTTTTTTAACAAAAGATTTGAAAGCAAGGTCACTCGCCCCGGTCGGGATAGTTTTCCGTTTTCTTCTTTTACTGGAAAACGAACTTTACGGTCCTTCGTCTCCTACTTTGAGGTTTTTCACTCAAGTCTAATAATAGCTCGGGTTTGTGATCACAGATCATTACTGATTTAGACCAATTATTGGAAGAGGAAATAACTCTAGCCCTCAATAACATTCATACCATATAAATTCTGTTCGCTGGCAGATACAGAGTCACCAATGTGTAATCACACTCTCTATCACTCTATAACTGTAACAATTAGAGATTATGCCAGAATATAGAAGTTATAATGGTAGCGAGTACAAATGTGACAATTATCGTTTAAGTTGATAGTTAAAACTCCCTGTTCATAAATATTGACTTGTCTTTGTGGATAAAGAAACAACAAGTGATAAACTAAGATGCAATAGCAACAATCGGCGGACCATCATGAATAAAGGATTATTAGTAACTACTGTAATATTTTAGTTAGTAGTTTTAATAGCATAAATTGATCAATATTGCTCTCAATTTCTCTCTAGTACAGAGATTCAACCCCAATATTCTTTGTAATAAGATATACAGAGGAACCCGTAGCTCGTTGTATTAACATGCATTGATGTAATTGATCTAATATCAAATTATTTTATGGAAGATCTGGAGCAATGGATCAATTTGCCCCGATAACTTACAAGATTCCTAATTCAGAACATCTTGGCATAGTAGATATCAAGGGCTTTTAAACCGATGGTGTATTGTAATAATTTTACAACTATTTTATAGAAATTGAGTACAAGTAACAATCGAATTTCTTCTATTACAAGATAAATATCTTGTATAGAGAAAATAGCAGAGTACACTTAGAACTCTTGTATTATCCTCATAACAAATATTATAGACATTTAAGCCATAATTTATAGAAATTGATCAAGGGCGTGATTAATCAATCTCAACTTATTAACAAGATTAACTATATCTTGTAATGAGAATACAAGAGTACACTAGACTCTTGTATTATCGCTATATACAATATTATATGAATTTAAAGAAATAATTTTATAGAAATTGATGCAAGTGATAATCAATCTCACTATTACAAGATTAACTGATATCTTGTAATAGAGATACAAGAGTACACTAGAGCTCTGTACCTACCAGTACAAATTATTTATGGAAAGATTCAAGGTTATCAAATGTCCTCTATTACAAACAGAATTCATCCTCTAATATATCTTGTAATAATTCCCTAATTGAACAATAGACAGATTTGGTAATTTGATAAGTTATGCCAACTTTCCTAAATAATCTATATATAGGGGAGACTAATCCTGTAGCCTAGCTACTAATGAAAAAATGGGCGCAAGAATACGTATACCGATGCCGGAGGAGACGTTAAAAAATCACAGGTAATCGCTCACGCCTTATAGTATCCCTCGGGCGTCCACATTTCCTTATATGGAAAAAGTGGAGCAATGTGGAGGCAAAGTGAGGCCCTCCATGACGTTTACAACAGTAGCATCTAACATTTGCGACGTCACAATATGTGCCAAGAAATGAAAGCACAAAGAAAATGTTAATAGCATAGACGTAAACCACTGTTTATCGACTGAATGTTCTTAAATACACAAAATTATAGTTTACAAGTCTCTTGATTCTCCGTTTCCGGCCGTTATTTAAAAATTGTACACAAAAGCAGCCGGAACGTCAGCGTCAACAAGTTTCACCCGTGAAAGCAGTACAACTGCTCAGGACCGGGAAATATGTCTTTGAATCGACCGTTGTACGCCACAAGTACGTATTTAAATCACATACATTTGATGCATAAGTATTGGTTATTGGTCTGTAACGATCACTGGAATTAAATCATAAGATTTGAGTACATGGAGCTTACATAAGACAAAACTAACCTAATTCAAAATTCTGACCCCCCCGCCCCTTGCTTAGTCCACGATCCAATATGGCGGCTATTCGTGCCCAGTGACCACTACTTCCAACAAACCTATTCACATCATACTAATATCACTAACCCATTTACCATCTGATAGATGGTCAGTTAGATTTAAAAAATTGCATTTGCCATGTACTGCTATAATTATAACATTTCCAACCGGGTTTATTACATGTTTCCATGTAAACACAACAGGGGTTAAGTTAGTAGCATAAACACAATCACAGCTGATCGGTCAGTTCAGCCTGATCTCAAATGAACATTCGCGGTACATTTA